>JARHVA010001646.1:3197500-3235793 GCA_037957365.1 Torreya grandis
TGTTTGGTTTTTAAACCCTTTAAACATTTAAAATTTTAGTGCAAGTTTTTTTTAAATAGGCCTCTTTCATAGGAAATTGATTGTGTAATAAATTTTTATCGGTAACTCAAAATTGAGCACCATTTTTTGAAAAAGTTCTTGTTTTTTAATTTACCATGCATTGGACCTATTTACATTATAAAACACACCAAAGTTATAAAGTGCCATATTTTGGGGGTTACCTGTGCTATGGGCCATATTGCTTTTTGCATTGTATCTCATGCACTTAATGTTCACACATGGATGCATTTTTGGTTGTGTCCAACATACCTATTTTGAGTGTGCACTATTTATATTTATTTATACATTGGTTTCTCATAGGGATGCATTCTCAATTGTGTCCACTGTCTCATTCATGAACGTGCAATATTCTAGCATCATTGTGAGTTTATTGTGTAGTTTTGCACTTCTTTAGCGTCTTATCTTAGTCATGATGAATCTATTTGAGATAATATAGATGAGGAGAACTAATTTTACACCAATGGTTCTTCTTAGAAAGACCAACTATGTTTCTTGGCATGCTTACATAAAACACTTGCTCACATGCAAGAATTGTATTCCATTTCTATATGGGCAGATTCTTTCTCTCATTGATCCTATTTGATTCAATAAGTGGGATAACACTTTTGACAAGGTTATTGGTATTCTAATATTACAAATTTCCATAGATATTTATTTCTATGTGGAATATACATGTCCTTGCACTATTTGAAATATCTTATAGTTTTTTTTGAAGATCCTGTTAAGATTTACATCACACCTCCTCCACTTCCTATCATCTCTTTAAAGACTATTGTAATCTCTCCTCCTACTCCTATTTATTATGATGACATATCCATGGTGGAAAGTGCTCTTCTTTTTATAGAGCTACCACTACAGAATGAGATTTTGCTAAACCTTAGCTATCCCATTACATATTTTACTTCTATTCTTATGCATTATGATGCTCATCTAGAGCCATCATAGATCGATACTACAAAGGAATATATTTTTTATAGTGAGAGTATACCTTGTGAGAGTATTGATGACTCTTCTTTTCTTATGGATATTCAGTCTTTGGATCCATATAGTTCATCTGTAGTCTTTTTTTCAACCTTCAACAGTGAGTTGTGCTCTTCACTTCCCATGGACATTATTTTTATGAATGTTCCATGTCATTATTCTTCATCAAACTCACCTATAATTGATGACACTTCTAAGCTTGAACACATTTTTTATACTGAGGACTATTCTTCTAGAATATATAATTATTGTAGTGATGTGGACACACCTCTACCATCTCCTTGTCACCTTCTAGATATTTAGGAGTTATTTCCTTATCCACTTACCTTTGGTCCACTTCAAACATTATAGGGTGTAGGTATATTGATTTAGGACTCATCAGACTCATGTAGTCTACTACATAGTTATAGGGAATTTTGTAGTCCATAACCTTTGATTTTGTTGTACCCTCATTGCATAGAGTAGTTGACCTTCTTACTATGCATGAGGAACACAGTTCATTGTATAGGGACTACACCTTGGTTGGAGATCCATCAGGCACTTTTTGGACTCATTCATTATTCCAAGGTGATCCACTCTTCATTGTACCTACTTGTGATAGGTTCACTTCAATCATATTACATTTAATTCTTGTGCATGATTTTGCCAAACCTATGCCACACTTCTAATTTGGACCTTCCTTAGAGTTTTTTATACTACTACCTTCATCTTCCTTTATAGAATGGATAGAATTTTAATACACACCTCATGTTATTCCTTTTTTAAAAGGAAAAAAAATTGCTCAATATGGATGGAGTTTCTACAGTCTTCATGTAGTGGATTTTGTTATTGACATTGGTCATCTTGTGAGCTATACTTGGAGTGCAGACAACTTTAGCATCATCTTCTATGGGTATTTTTAACTCTATCTTCTTATTTTGTCTCTTTTAGGGGGGATTTTTTTACTACAAGTTTTTTCCTTTTCTCTGCTTTATGGGATTTGCTTTGTACATGGGTACCTCATCAGGCCTTGTTGTTGGGACCCATTTCTTCCACCCACTTAAGCTATACTTATGAGGGGGGTGTTAGTGTAGGTATTTATTTTATTTTATTATGTTTTTATTACACTTGTGATATTAGCTTGTTTAGGTGTGCACGTCATCAGGAGTTACCTTGACTATCCCATTTTAGTTAGTGGAAGTTACTCTTTTAACTAGTTGATCATTGACCATCTATTCTAGGTTTGGGGGTTTTCACTATTCTATGGGGAATAACACATTTAATCACCTATTTTTACATCTATAATTAGTGAACTATTCATGAAAGGAAATTTCATTATTTTTTTGCTCTCTTTTATTTTTTGTTGAACAACAATTGTGTGTGGTCGATCTACAGTCACCGGTCTTGGATGTCCTCGTTCATGGATGATTCTCATAGTTAGTAGCATGTTCCCTAGGTCAATATTATAGTGGGATAGTTTCCAAAGGGACACACCAATGTCTAAGTATTAGAACCTAGTGAATAAGGGTCCTAGGTGCATGGGGGATGGCATGTGTGACATTTGAACATGCCACTTATTTGCAATCTTGTTAAACACCTTTTATGTGACATTGAGTGCTCTTGTGTGGTTGCTTGATTATTTTTTGAGATTGTACTATTAAATTGTAGATAATTTGATGATCTATATCATGAATATTAGGACTTGTTGTGATCACATATTATGAGCTTCATTGATATATCTACTTAGACATGTTACTCTTATATACTGCATGATTCATACATAAACAATATAGTTATTTTATCCTTTTAAGGAAAAGTGCCTACCATATTTTATTACCCTAACCTCAAAATATGGGGGGGGGGGAGGTGTTGGTATAATATTAATGGGTGAATATCATAGAGACATGAATCCACACATACATAGGTGGTAGAATTTGATACAATTTACATGATTAAAATATACACTTGGGTCAGAATCCTATACATTTGGCACTAAATTTTTTATAGATTTGGGAGAGAATTATTTATATTTATGATAGATGATACACATAATTATAGATTAGTGGTTACATGTTGACATATAATTAATATTAAGACACATTAGAGGTTCATATGCCATGCAAATTCACCAAAAATTGTAAATACATATTCAAAACATTTTACCAAGAAGTACCATTTTTAGCCTTTCTTATCTATAGCAGTTGGCTAATTTGAGTAGTGCAGTTGAGATTCAATAAAATAAAGACCTTATCACTACTCCTATTTTTAAGATTAAATTATTTATACCACTTAACCTATCTTTATTACACATTCACTTGAGTTGTATGATTGAGATTTAGTGATCTCAATGGCTATGCCATAACTCACCCTTGCACCATATTAGAGGAATAATTACCCTCCAAGTTTCCTCTTCAAATATCTAAGGTTAAGTTGTGAACCTCTCTCAACTCCAATGGTTCATAAGAGAGCAAAGCAAAGTACCAAGGGGCAACATGGTTGCATTAACACACATGTGTACTCCTTCCTTACTCTCTTTACTATTCAAGCATTTTAATTATTCAATTTAAAATTAGATTCACTAATTTATACTATAACATGATATTGGTTATAGGTCATACACTAACATCAAATTCATTAGGGCTCAAACAAAGGCAAAGTGTGTTATGCACACCTAGGTATGCATTTATTTCCTTTAACCTATTATCATTATGCATAAATATATTAAAGGGGGGGAATGTAGATATTAAAATATAATTATATATATCATCTTAATATTTTACACTTAAAAATACCATCAAGGATCTATCCTTCAATTCTAGACCTTTTTACTATTGAAAAGCTCATATTCACCATCTCACTATGCCTACTTGCTTATCTTATGGAATGACCTTATTATTTTGATGACCCAGATCACCTATACACTACATTAAACTTAAAATATGATTTATATCCTTAAATTTTAGTTATATACCTTCAACAATTTTATATCCTACTAAACACTATCATTCATATAAGGTTACTAGTGTCAAAAATAGTGTCTAAATGCCTTATCTAGTGTCCATACCTAAAAATGCATCCAAATTACAAATATTTTGAAACATATAGGTTTACCTATTTGTATTATCTAACCATTCCATGAGATATTTTCAAAAGGTGTGGTATAAATATAAATCAAATCCTACTCACCATCTAGCTAGCAAATACTATGAAAGCAACTATTCAAGTTCATTTAATCAATTACATAATTGAGTTATACTACCCTATTATTTTATATATATATATATATTACAAGTCTGAAGCATTCAAATAAAACTCATGAACAACATTTGTCAAGTTACAAACTAGATCATTGTGTGTGTGTGTGTGTGTGTGTGTGTGTGTGTGTGTGTGTGTGTGTGTGTGTGTGTGTGTGTGTGTGTGTGTGTGTGTGTGTGTGTGTGTGTGATATTATAAGTCTGAAGCATTCAAATAAAACCTATGAACAACATTTTTCAAGTTACAAACTAGATCATTTCATGTCCTTGCATATAACATATTGCAATCTCGTGTACACACAAACCCAAAATTATGAGATAAATATATATGTCTAAGGCTCTCTTTGAAATATGGGCTATGTAGGCATCACCCATTGAAAAATAGGTTCTTGAGGTTAGCTTGAACTCATGAGCCCACTAACCCATTTTGGCAAAATGACATGAGCTAAGGTGAAGAACTAGGGTTTGAACTATATATAGTCATAAAACATCCATGCATATAATCTAGATATATCAACATAAAAATAATATAAAATTGTAACAAGTCTAGGTGGTCGCATCTGAATATAGAAAATATTTTATACAAGATAAAAGCATTGAGCCACAAACAAAAGTGTCAATGCTAGTGTCCATAGGTCAATGATAGTGTCCATGCCTCAAAAAATAATATTTTTAGAATCTGACGATGGGATTCTAAGCATCAATATCCTTGTTCCTACATTTTTCATCTTAGATTTTCTTGCATATTTGTAAATAAGCTAAGTATTATCTCTTCTTTGCGTTGAAACTATCATAATATCAATCAACATTGTATATTATATATTTAATAATTTTTTAGATTCAATATATTGTGTTATATGAATTAATTTAATTAGCTTACTTTAGAATATTTTTATTCATCCATGCGATTGGGAAATTATAACCCCTAAACCCTTATCCATCTAAAAAAATCAAAAAATGGTTAAACACACTCTTTCTAATGATCATCTCACACTATGTAATCATATCACATATCTTCTCATCATAATTTATATATGTGGGGAAATATTGGGCGGGGGGAATTTTGGAAAAATTATGCTCATGTATGTGTAATGTCACAAACACCCCTACTTGTCACTAACCTTGGGCCCCACCCCCTCGGTACATACCCCTCCTAATAGTATTTAAAAACCCTCTATCCATTAAAAACATCTCATTATATTAATGGTGATTTTCATACATTAACAAACATTCAATATGCACACATGTGGTAGTATACAATGACCTTTGTGAATTCCCTGTGCCTTGAGAAATGTCAATTACAAATTTAATTAGAGACTTCTAAACTTATTCCTCAAAGCAACTATCAATAACAAAATTAATCATTGATCAAACCACTAGACATAATTGACTTACAAAACTTGAAACTAGATCTCACTTCACATATTTTGAAATTTAAGCACTCTTATATCGCTTTGTGTGATGTGTGTGCACATTTTTATTCATCTCATAAGCCATAATTTAACACATCAAAATAAAAACAAGTCTGATTTCGATTACTTTAAAGTTGAAGTATGTAGGTGAAAATAATAATAAAGAGTAGCTTTCATAGGGTAGGGGAAAGTTATACAGGGCACTGTCAACCCAAAAATTTTATAAAAATTTCCAACAAAAATAAATGGAAACAATGTAGTCTACTCTATTTATCATAATAGTATTTAATAGACTAGCTTCTTCATTGTTTAAATCCAGGACATCAAGGCAAGGAGGGGGAGGAAGTGCTACTGAGGCTAAAGGAACAATGGAATTTGCATAAGTTTAAAGGTATTGAACTCATGTATTAACTTCCCTTACTCTGAGTTGAGATCTCTTATGATAATTTTTTCTATTTGCATCTACAACTATCACATTATGGTTCAACTGATATGAGGTACTAGTGATTCCAACCATAGTATTGAAGGCCATGTCATAAACAACATCAAAATTATTCCAATGGTAGTAAATTGAGATTGGATATTTCATCATTTCTTGATGAGTTCTTGATTAGAATCAACATCCTTAGCATCTAAAATCCCTTTCCAATTTTAACACTATCCATCAACTAGGTCCTAATATATTCTTCTTGAATTACACTATAAAGAGTTATGCAAAACATGTCCATCAAATTTTCAGCATTAATCCTAGCTTTCCTTTATTTGACATGTCCATCACCAAAAATATTTTCACCTTTTTTTTCTAGTTCATTTTTTACAAGCTTGGCATAGTTCTAAGGAATAGAAGGCCAAGGAGGACTACCATATTTTTCTTCCATCTATACTACATCTATTTATCATGTAGATTAGAGCCAAGCAATACTCCAACATTTTCCATACTAAATGACTCTACCTCCAAGCTTTTTAATAAAAATAAAATGAAGTACCCACACACTTCATAAACTTATCAGAGATATCAAAGATATGAATCCATCACCTCACACTTAAGTTTTAATAAAATATAATTACCAATTTATATAGGAGTATTTTATCCTATTTTAGATTAAATATAACCTTTAATAAGATATAAAGAAGATATGTATAATTTATATTATAATTTATAAAAATTAATTATAAATTTGAATGTAAAATGATAAAATATGGTTTACAATCACACTTTCTAAATATAAAAATCATAATGCAAGGATAAGATGCTTAGTGATTAATTGATTTGCAAAGGATTGAGACTATAAGAAGGCAGTAAAAAGGATGGAAAATTGAATTGCAGGCCATTCAAATCAAGATATGGATGTATGTGTGTGTTTAGACAATATCGTTAGCCACATATCAAACTGTTAGATGTTATGTTCCAAATCTGGTGGTTTTGTCTCTATGGATATTTTCTCATTGTTTTGATACAAACAAGTGCACCTTCTTATTTTTAATCTCTATGTGCGATCCCAAGATATGATTATGTGTGCAATTCACATAAATTTGTCTTCTTCACTTAAAACTCTAAGTCCACTTGCAATGATAGACATAGGCTACAAAAGAGAAAGAAAGGTGGGTTGAGGTAACTCCAACTCTTTTTTTTTAAATGGATGAGTGTTTTTGACATATCTAATACTCCAAACAGGGAAATCAAACTACATGTAGTTCTCCCTATTTAGTGAATGTGCACAATAGTGCTCATTGAATGTATGCATCCCATAATCTTGTTCTTAATACTTGGTAATTAGCATCTAAAAATTGGCTATTTATGTGCTTCAATCTTGGCTAGGACTTGCTCCTTGTGACTAATTGGTAAATTGGGAAGAATGGGGCAGTGCCTTTGAATGTGCAAGTGTTTGAATATGTTTGATAGCATGGTAATAAACTTACACATATTTTTTTTTATATGAAACAATTTGGGTAATTTATCACACCATTGACACACTAGATGGATAGGTCAACCCATAAGAATGATTTAAAGTTGAAATGTGACTATTATTTGGTGTGGTACAAAACTATCAAAATCAAAGACTACTGTCATGAAGATAAAAATAGACCTGGTAAAATAAAACAAGATAATCAATACTAACAAAATCCTTAAGCGAATAGAATAAGAAAAATGATATACATAAAATATTACACAGTACACACAATTTCACTTGGGAAACCCTCTCGAGTAAAAACCATTGCATAATAACTCTTTTTTTATTGTATTAGCTAAATCATTTACAATATAATAATGTACCTTCAGGTTATGTTTTCCCCTATTATATGTGTGAGTATATATAAGCACATCAATACATAACCATCAAAATAGTATTACAAAATCATGGGTACCAAAACCACATGCTATATAAAACATGCTCTAAAACTACCTAAATATTGTCTAGTAGAGTGTAAATCATGGAGAATATACAACACATTACTAACATGTTAGACAATATGTTCTAAATAGGATGTTACTTTTTAAGAGATAATAACACTGATTTGATGATCTGGAGATGTCTAAGTAAGATAAATAACTTGTTTGACATAGAGTTTAGGATTTCTTGTTGGTGACTAAGATAAAATTGGTAAGATTAAGCTCATAGAAGGCACATGGAGGTGAATGCTAAATGAGAGACCTATACGTGTCATGTAGGCTACAGATAAGTCAAAACTAACATTTTCAAATATCGTGCACCTCTTCTGAATGATTCTCATTATGAATTTAATCTTTAATTTTATGGATCTTTATACATAAGAAGTTAGTTCCGTCATTTACCAAGGATTTAACCTAAATTCTATAGAATTACCATTCTCATATAAATTCTTTGTTTTCCTAATTTGTGAATAAATCTCCACCCCAAAATTTGTCAATTTATTTACCACCTTGTTACTGTCTCGTTTGGTATGACAGAAAAAACCTCCTGGAATTATTTTCTCAACCATTTGGCTTCATTGAATAAATATTTTTATGGCTTCATCGAATGAAGATTTTTATCGTAATAAACAAAATTCACCATCCCCATAAGTTGAATCAAAATCCAGGAATGTCCTTCCACTAGCACTCTCTTCTATCCTCTCACTATAGCAACCTCCAATTTCTTAAGCAAATACAAACCTTCTAAAAAATACATTGCAAAGAGAATAATGGTTGACCATACTCATTCTAGAAAATGCATTCCCCAACATGGTCATAGTTCTCCTTTGTCACCCCCATCAAAATTAAGCTTACAAAAACTAGGCGACAAGACGATACAAAAGACAACGTTGTCACTCTTCTGTAGATAACCTAACCCATTATCAGAAATAATTTTTATATTTAATTATAAGGTTGATTTTTTTGCATGCATATTTAAATAATTAAATATAATTTAATTTGAACTTTAATTACAATGTAAACATGTTAAATATAATATTATATAAGTAAGTTTAATGAAAAAAATTTAAGTTTTTATTTTGAAGGTTTTGATTATCCCATGATTCATCATGAAATAGAAATAAAATTATTTTAAGATCCACGATATCATGTGTCTTATATGATCTGCAACTTGTGTTTTTACTTTCCAATCTTACAAAATGTATGGTTAAACTTTTGTGACATATGGTTACTCACTTCTTACAAAATGCATGGTTTAACTTTGAATCTTCATTTGTTTTGGGTGTGGTTAGTGACATTATTAGGTCTACTCATTTCCTTTAAATGGTAATAAAATTTTATGATTCGAATATATTATATTATGTTATTTTTTTTAACCATTACTTTAAATGATGAATATCTCATTCTGCCAAATTCACCCAGAGCATGATTTCAGTCTTATCATTTATATTGTGGCAAGGTTTATTATTATCAAGAATTGATCTCTGGTGGGCTCTTTGTGAATCAAACATTTTCACCATTTAAAAATCAACAACCATTCATGATTATGTTAAATTTAAACTTAAATTATATATTAAATAATTTTACTTTGTATTATGTCCATTTTAATGATTTAATCTATGGTATGAGAAATGATAGCCATATATTTAAACTTTAAATTAAACTTTATAGTATCATGTGGTGGCATGGCTTAAATTTGATGGTCATATGGCCATATTTGCATTTTTAATCATAATATACAAACAATTTTTTTTAAGAAGACCTTTTTAGATGCAAGGTAAACTTTTAAGTAGACAAATAAAAACTATAAAAAAATATTATTATACAAATACACACATTAATGTTTCTTCCTCCTATGAAATATATTATCATTTGAAGAGTAATGTTGAATAGATAACTGCCATTAAAAAAATCATGGTTAAACTTTATGTGGTGGTGATAACAATTGTAAAATGTGAATTATAATATTAAAACATGAAACTTTAGAAATTGTCATATAAAAGAATATTTTTTTTGATAAAAATTGTTATATCATTTTATGCATAAAATATTTATTTACTTATTTTTATTTTATTGAAATGACATATCTCCAAATTTAAGAAATGTGTTTCAATTTTTGCATAACATAATTTTACAAGTGATTGTTATGATATCCTCCTTTGAGGTGTATTAATAACAAGACCATGATATGGTACATTTTAGCTAAAAAAATTGTTTGAAAAAAAAGAATAAATTTGATTGGATACAAATGTATAGTTGGAAACCAAAAAAATAGGAGCAATCATGCAAATCTTCAGCATTCTACTGCTTCCTATCCCTCAAAAACTTGTTCCTAAATAGTCACTGCTCCTTTTTTTAAGATAGAAATATCTTGTAAGCAGTTTTTAAATTTGTAATGATATATGAGATTGCTCTATCCAAAATTATAAAATTAATAACCCCCAACATGAAACCCCTCTATAAATAGTAAAGTTATTCCCTAATAATTTTAAGATATTATTATCAATTCAATACTCATTATTTTTAGTTTATAAACAAACTATATTTAAGCCAGCAGCTTATACAATGGGCAAGGGCATACTTATTCCAGAGTAAAAGCTAGACCTCTCTCTTGAGACTACAAAGCTTGAAGAAATGAAAGAAGCTCTGAAGAAGCTTATGATGACAAACAGACAAGGCTACAATATGCTTAAATTAATCCACACAGGAATGGTGGACCTTTTAAGTATTAATACTAGTATAAATTTGTAAACTATAAAAATGGACATTAGCCTTGAACAAATAGAAAAAGTTGTCATAAAGATAAATGATCAACAGAGTGTTAGAGTAGAGGAAACTGAAAAGAAAATTCAAGAATTTCAAGAAAAGGATGATACCTTAGTAGGATCATCCTCACTTATTTTGACTCAAATACATGAATTGTAGGAAAACATGAAAAGGTCTGATAAAACAAACCCTCTGAGTATGGTAAAAATAGGAGAAGGCACCCCTTCTAAGATCATTCTGCTAAGACAACCTACTACAGAGCAAGTGTCTGATCATGCTAAACAAATCAGTCAATTAAGATCATTCATAAACATTGAGTCATTAAGCATAAGTGATTTGTTGAATTTTTTTATGACACCTACAAAAGGCTTGAATAGATTAATAAAAATACTAAAATTTTCAAAGAACAGGTTAAGTTGTTTAAAGATAAATCAGAAAAAGAACATTGAATAAAATCTCATTGCCACCTACCTATATTTCAATGAACTCAGTGAATTAGATTGGAACCTTGATAATTCAAAAGTCTTAAAACCCTTGGATGATTCTTAGTATTGGACTGAGTCCTTGCTCGCTAGCCCGAAGGGTGTGCAAGAAGAAAAGATTATACTTATCGATACACCTAGATGGTTGGAATAAGTATACTCTTCCAACACTGAGTCATCCAACTTGTCTATAGTCACACCTAGGATTAGACCAACCTTTCCCCAAGAAAAATTTGGTAGTGTTGAAGCCCTTGATTAGAATATCCAACAAAATCAAGGAAGATAGCCAAATGATCTAACTCAGGTTCCTATACTCCCATATTCACTCAATATTGAAGGTCGGTGTGGAGTAGGTAATGATATAAGATATAAAATCTAGAGTCTAACTGAAAGGCTCCATGGATGGGTAGAAACTTAACAACTTTTATTTGAGAAGACTGAAAAAGAAGGCATGGACCTTGAAATTTCTAACCTAGATGGTAGTATAAAAGATGTTGAGTTGTGGAGCTAAAAGCTTCACTGTTGAGTTCATGCAAAGGTTGCTGGACTAACACAGTCACTGACATCAGCAGTATCACCAACATCAGTCAGGCGTGGATCAGATCCGATCGACATCGGTCAGGGATCGGCCAACATTGGTCATATGCAGACCAATAGTGATCGGCGTCGGTCACCTGTGTGTGTGTGTGCATTTGCATGCGTTTCCAGAATTAGATTTGTTCTAAATCTAAGACGGATAGTGTTTGCATGTAAAGACTAATTTTAGTCTTGAGTCTATGTTTCTAATTATTGTAATTGGGAAGTCTAATTATTGTATGCCTTGGATCCTATTTAAGAGACCCATGGGGGCATGCATTGTAATTATCCAAGTAAGCAAGGTCAATTAGATCTGCAAGGTGCAAGATCAAGAAGATCAGCTAAAGCAAGGGAATAACAACTCAGTTATTGAGTTGGTTGTAATTGATTGAGAGAGAGAACTCTTGAGAGAAATACTGTACACCCAAGAGGTGTGGGAAGAGTGTGATTTTTTCATTGTATTTTGGAAGAGTTTAATACAAGATTGGTTGTTTCTTGTATCTCCTATTATTTGCTATTTTGTATTTCTAGTTACTTATTACTTCTGGTTCAATTTCATGTTTAGTTGCTTATACAAAGATAATCAATTGTACTCCAAGTTCCTAACAGCTAGTATAAGAGCTAGGATCACTAACAAGTGGTAGAGCGGGTTAGTGTTTGTTGATTACAGGTCACTCACAGGGGTTTCTATTTGAGTGGGACCAAAGCAATGGCAGAAGAAAGTAAACTAAGAATGGAGAAATTCAATGGCAAAAATTATCAATTATGGAGGATGCAGATAAAAGATTATCTGTATCAAAAAGATCTATTTTTACCATTGGGTGGGGTTGCATGCAAGCCCACAGATATGCAAGATGAAGAATGGAATGTTCTTGATAGAAAGGCTCTTGGATCTATAAGGTTGAGCCTGCCATCTTCTGTGATTTCTAATTTATCATAGGCAAAGGCAACGGTAGAGTTAATGGATACTCTGGCAAACTTATATGAAAAACCATTAGCTTCAAATAAGGTATATCTTATGAAGCAATTATTTAGTTTACAAATGTAGGAAGGTGGATCTGTATATAGTCATCTTAATGATTTTTATGAAATTCTAAATCAGTTAAATTCAATCAAAATAGTTTATGATGATGAAATTAAGGTCTCTTAATCTTATGATCTTTACCTAAAAGATGGAATAGTTTGGTAATGGCAGTTAGCAATACTGCATCTGCTTCAAATATCTTGAAAGTTAAAGATGTTAGTGTAATCTTGAATTAAGAAATTTGTAGGAAAAGCACAGAGAAAACATCAGGTAATGCTTTAAGTATTAAAAGCAGGGGAAAGAAAAGAGAGAAGGGCATGCAAAGGAAATCAAGGTTAAAGATGGGAAGGAGATCCAAATCCAAAAATAGAGGTATAATCTACTAGAATTGTGAAAAAAAAGGGCATGCAAAGAAAGACTGCTAGTTGAAGGATAACAAAGAAAATCAGCATGAAGGTAATAAAGAATCAAATGTTACAGGTATTGTTGCACAGGATGCTCTTATATTTTCTTTGGATAGTCAAGTAGAATAATGGGTTTTAGATTCTGGTGCTTCTTTCCATGCAACCCCAAATAGATAATTTTTCAATGATTATGTCCATGGAGATTTTGGAAAAGTTTATTTAGGGAATGGTGAGCCTTGTTAAATTGTTGGCAAAGAAAAAGTGCAGCTGAAATTGCAGAATGGCAACACATGGGTGTTGAAATATGTCATGCATGTACCCATCTTGAAGAGGAATTTGATTTCTACAAGAAGTTGGGTGATGAGGGTTGCACAGTAAATCTCACAGCGAAATCTTGGAAAGTTTCTAATGGCACACTTGTATTAGCAAGAGGTAAGAGAGTAGGTACACTTTATCTATATACTTGTGTTACTGATTATTCTCCTTCTATTTTATCTACTTCAGATGTAGATTCAAAGATGTGGCTCTGTAGGCTTGGTCACATGAGTGAGAAGGGAATGAATGTTCTTAAGTCAAAAGGTAATCTTTCAGATTTGAAAAGCATAGATCTAGATTTCTGTGAGCACTGTATTTTTGGGAAACAAAAAAAAATAAGGTTTCTCAAGACTGGGTCAACAAAGAAGGAGCACAAGTTGGAGCTTGTTCACACAGACGTGTGGGGACCAGCTCAGGTAGCTTCTATTGGAAGATCACAGTATTATGTTTCTTTCATTGATGATGCTACAAGAAAGGTATGGGTTTATTGCATAAAGAGAAAATATGATGTTTTTGACACATTTAAGAAATAGAAAGCTTTGGTTGAGAATGAAATAGGTTTGAGATTAAAGTGCCTTAGATCTGACAATGGTGGTGAGTACTGCAGCAATAAATTCAACAGTTACTATTCTATGAGTGGAATATGTAGGGAAAGGATGGTTCCAAGAACACCTCAGAAAAATGGAGTTGCTGAAATGATGAATAGAACAATAATAGAGCGTGCACAGAGTATGAGGTTGCATGCTGGTTTGCCCTTAAATTTTTGGGCAGAAGCTGTAGATATTGCGATTTACCTGATTAACAAAGGACCTTCTACTACTCTGGATGGTGGAATTCTAAAAGAGGCTTGGACAGGTAAAAATGTAGATCTTTCATTTCTTAGAGTTTTTGGTTCTGAAGCTTTTGTGCACGTTGATAAAGAAAATAGAAAGAAGCTGGATGCTAAATCTATGCGGTGCACTTTCATTGGTTATGGCTTTGGAGATTTTGGATTCCGGTTGTGGAATTTAGAAACTAATAAAATTATTAGAAGCCGTGATGTAGTTTTCAATGAGAAGGTGATGTACAGTGATCAGCTCAAGACGCTGAATAATTTTGAGCAGGGCAATCTTGATTTGGATGAGGTAATGATCCAAAATGAGCTCATGGGTAAAAATTATCACTCACAGGAAAACACAGAGACCGACGTCAGTGGTCAAACAAGAACTGACATCGGTCAGACAGTACTCGATGATGGTCATGTCGGTCAGGTGGAACCGACATCGGTCAGGTGCAGATCGAGAGTTGACCGAGATCGGTCACTGACAGAGAATTTGGGTAGACAACAAGCTGTAAATGAGTCTCAAATGCCCATAAGGAGGATTGAAAGGGTAAGTAAACCTCTAATTCATTCTTCCCCTTCTTTATACTACGTGTTGCTCACTGATGGTGGAGAACCAGAAAGTTTTGATGAGGCAATGCAGGTAAAGTCCAAGAAACAGTGGGAGCATGGCATGAATGAAGAACCAAATGTGGGATTTGGTTGAGTTTCCAGCCGAAAAGAAAGCACTAAAAAATAAATGGGTTTACAGGTTAAAGGAAGGAGAAAATGGACAAATGAGACATAAGGCCAGGTTGGTAGTAAAGGGATTTGCACAGAAACCAGGGATTGACTTTGGTGAAATCTTTTTTCCTATAGTAAAGATGACTTCTATTCAGATTGCATTGTCTTTAGTTGCTATTGAGGATTTGCATCTTGAGCAGCTTGATGTTAAGACAGTGTTTCTTCATGGAGATTTGGATGAAGAGATATATATGGATCAGCCGGAAGGTTTTGAGGTCAAAGGTAAGGAGAAACTTGTGTGCAGGTTGAAGAAAAACTTATATGGTCTTAAGCAAGCTCCAAGACAGTGGTATTTGAGGTTTGACAGGTTTATGATAGAGCATGGCTTTAGTAAATGTCAATCTGACCATTGTGTTTATTTTACCACATTGGATAATGGTTGTTATATTATTCTATTGCTATATGTAGATGATATGCTTGTTGCAGGTTCACACATGCAGGTAATTACTGAGATAAAGGTAAAATTAGCTCACACATTTGCCATGAAGGATTTAGGAGCAGCAAAGAAAATCCTTGGCATGAGTATTAAGAGAGACAAGAAAAATCATAGGCTAATTTTGTCTCAAGAGGATTATGTGAACAAGGTGTCGGATAGGTTCTATATGCAGGATGCAAAATCGATAAGCACACCTATGGCTGGACACTTCAAGTTAAGCAAAGAATAGTGTCCTAAATCACATGATGAGGTTGAGTACATGAGCAACGTTCCATATGCTTCAGCAGTTGGGAGCTTGATGTATGCAACGGTATGTACTAGACCTGATATTGCCCAAGTAGTGGGAGTTGTCAGCAAGTTTATGGCCAATCTAGGAAAGGAACACTGGAAAGTAGTTCAGTGGATTCTCAGATATCTGAGAGGGACCAGCAGCAGGTATTTATGCTATGCAGGGTCAAGCACTTCTCTACATGGGTATGTAGATTCAGATATGGTAGGTGACTTAGATGGCAGGAGGAGCACCACAGGATATGTGCTCACTGTTAGTGGAATGGCAATTAGCTAGATTTCAAAGTTGTAGAAGGTTGTTGCCTTGTCTACTACAGAGGCAAAATATATTGCAGTCACAGAGGCTAGCAAGGAAATGATATGGATGACACGGTTCATGGAAGAGTTGAGAAAGGAGCAAGAGAGTTGCAGATTGTACAGTGATAGTCAAAGTGCAATTCATTTGGCAAAGAATTCAGCCTTTCATTCAAGAACCAAACATATACAGCTTAGGTACCACTTCATTAGACAGGTATTGGAGGATGGAAAATTGAAGCTGGAAAAGATCCATACGGATAAGAACCTTGTAGATATGTTAACAAAGCTAGTAACAAAGGAGAAGTTGAATCTTCATTCAAATTTTGTTGGTCTTCAAAATTGAACTTGAAGAGAGAGAAACAAGCCAGAGAAATAAGATAGAGGATGTTGCTATACAGGTACAAGTGCAGTTGTTTATCTCCAAGTGGGAGATTGTTGAGTTGTGGAGCTAAAAGCTTCACTGTTGAGTTCATGCAAAGGTTGCTGGACTAACATAGTTGCCGGCATTGACAGTATCGCCGACATCGATCAGGCGTGGATCAGATCCGACAGACATCGGCCAAGGATCAGCTGACGTCGGTCATATGCAGATCGACAACGATTGGAGTCGGTCACCTGTGTGTGCGTGTGCGTTTGCATGCGTTTCCAGAATTAGATTTGTTCTAATTTTAGGACGGACAGAGTGTTTGCATGTAAAGACTAATTTTAGTCTTGAGTCTGTGTTTCTAATTATTGTAATTGGGAAGTCTAATTATTGTATGCCTTGGATCCTATTTAAGAGACCCATGGGGGCATGTATTATAATTATCCAAGTAAGCAAGGTCAATTAGATATGCAAGGTGCAAGATCAAGAAGATCAACTGAAGCAAGGGAATAACAACTCGGTTATTGAGTTGGTTGTAATTGATTGAGAGAGAGAACTCTTGAGAGAAATACTGTACACCCAAGAGGTGTGGGAAGAGTGTGATTTCTTCATTGTATTTTGGAAGAGTTTAATACAAGATTAGCTATTTTTTGTATCTCCTATTATTTGCTATTTCGTATTTGTAGTTACTTATTACTTCTGGTTCAATTCCGTGTTTAGTTGCTTATACAAAGGTAATCAATTGTACTCCAAGTTCCTAACAGAAGATTGGTGGTTATCCCGTACAAAATACTAAAGAGTTATGACAGGATCCACGGTAGCTGACTTTGCTGAAGTAGTTATCTGTGAGTATGCTAGAGACATGGTAAATGTTGATGCTATTGAATACAATAAATTGTTTATGATGAAGCTTTATAACATGAAATACTGGGACAGATTCAAGTGTGATTTTTCTCTTTTGACAAGAAAAATAAAATAGAGCCAAAAGACTGAAACTAAACACATGTTTATTAATGCACTTCCTAGCGAAATCTTAGACAGGGTATTGGCCTACATAGTAACTAAAAAGGAAGCCATGACTAGAAAAAAAACCATAGTTACAAAAATGACCTTAGGTCAAATTATCTAGTATATAGAAGAATATCTTTACAATCAATGTAAGGATAAAGCTGTAGCCAAATTATTTTTAAAAAAATGAAAACCATTGATAATAGTATCTGTAAACATAGTGGATATAGTGTGCCAAGCTATTATGGTTTTGAGAATTCTCATTGTAAATTCCATAAAGAAAAGAGTCGATCCCAAAAATAGAAAACTGAAGACAAGCCCAAGCATAAAAGGAGGTTCTCTAAAATAAAAACTTATGTTAAGCTGAAAAGAACCATCTCAAGAAAATGACCTATAAAATGTTATATTTGTGGTCAAGAAGGTCATATAGCTCCTAAGTGCCTAAAGAAGAAAAGGTATCCTAAAAAGACGAAAAAGATTAGAGCTATACTTCCTAAAAAAGAAATACAAGTTATTTTTGAATTCAGCTCAGATGATGATGCCTATTCAATACCCACTAAAAATGATATTTCTTCTAGTGAAAATGAAAATCAAGTAAATCAATTTAAAGAACTTTCTTCTTCTGATAATTCTGAGACTGAACTCTACTATTGTAATATGATTTCTGGATTTGATCCTGAAGCCCGAATGCGAAAGCTATAATATCTAATCCAAAATCGTAAGCTCCCTCTTCATCTCATCCCTATCTATCAAGATGAGCTTACCCAATTACATATCACGCATGGTGACCCTAAGGGGAAAATATTGCAACATGTTGACTTTCTTGACAACCCAATGTTTTATGTACAACATGAATGGAATAGAAAACAAAAAGCTAAGTCTAATAATCCAAGCACAAAGAGCTTGATAAAATACCAAAAACCTCCTGTTGAAATCCTCAGAGCTATAAAATCAAAAATAGAATCTACTTCTCAAGATATTAATGAATTAATAATTTCTTTTAAATATTCTATAGAAGAAAACAACCCTGAAGAAGTTCCTCCTAACTAAGGATGTTTCTATTCTAGAGAACAAAAATAAATCATTATCTCAGTAAACATCATTGATTCAAAAAATGGATTATTGACCCAAGATTGTTTAATTGATACTGGAACAAATATGAGTATTACAAAGTAGGGAGCTATCCCAAAGTACCTGTGGCATAATGCTTCATTAGATTTTGTTGTTATCAATGGGTCAAGTACTACTTGAAGCAAATGGAATTAAGACATATGTAAAATTATGGATGTTCGATAAGATGTCAATAGATATTATTTTAGAAATGAACTTCCTGAATCAATTTATGCCTTATACTATTCATAGCAAATACTTATCTTTAAGCTTCTTTGGTAATGAACACCAAATTCCTAGAAAAACTCATGCAACTGTAAGAATAGCTACAAGACCCCATGAAGAAGAAGACAAAAAACTGTAGATGAAGATTTACAGGACAGTACAAGATTTTGAAAAGAGAAACGATATCCTGAATACTGTCATAACAAAGATCAAAAGATTTTTTGATAATGATCCCAGAAGGTTTTGGAATAAGTGTAAACATACTATTTCTCTTGATCTAAAACCTAGCATTGATCATACCTGACGTATCAAATCTAACACTATCCCTTTCTCCCCTTTTCAAGTTAAAATAAGAGAAGAAGAGATCAAAGAATTATTGCAGAAGGATTTGATACAAAAAAGCCATAGTGAATGGGCTTCTCCTGCATTCTATGTGAATAACACTCAGAACAAAAAAGAGGGAAAATGAGACTGATAATAAATTATAAAAAGATCAATGATTGGCTTATTCCTGTCAGGTATCCAATTTCTAACAACACTGTTCTTATCAACAAACTGAAAGAATGTTGCATTTTTTCTAAGTTTGATTTGAAAAGTGGATTTTAGCAAATTGTAGTAGAACCTCAAGATACTTATAAAACTGCATTTATCTTGTTAGTCTTAGATATGTACTATGAGTGGAAGGTTATGCCTTTCAGCCTGAAAAATGCTCCCTCTGAATTTTAAAAAAAGATGGATGGAATCTTTGGCCATGCTAAGCATTTTACTATCTATATTGACGATATATTAGTTCTTTCAAAAGATTTAAATAGTCATCTTATACATTTGAAAGAATTTGTTGATCTTTGTAACCAGAATGGGTTGATTTTAAGTGATAAGAAAATGGAGATAGACAAGACAAAGATTGCATTTCTTGGGTTAAATATATGTCAAAATAAGATTACATTACAACCTCATATTTTGCAATCTTTAGAAAGATTTCTAGATAAAATAAAAGACAAAACTTAATTACAGAGATTTTTTAGATCTTTGAATTACGGCTCTCCATTCTATAAAGATTAGATCAAAGATAGGAAAATACTACAAAAAAGGTTAAGAAAAGACTCAAGCCCATGGACTACTAAAATGACACAAGCAATCAAAAGAATCAAGAAAAAAGTTAAAGGACTACCAAATCTCAAACTGCCAGGAGAAGGTTTAATGATTTTGGAAACAGATGCTTCAGGTGAAGCATATGGCATAATACTTTTGGAGAAAACTAAAGATGGTAGAGAAGAAGTCTGCTATTGCTGTAGTGAAACATGGAACCCAACTCAAAAGAATTACCATTCCACTAAAAAGGAACCATTAGCAGCGAAACTATGCATGTTCAAACTAAGGATCTTTTTGCTCCCAAAGAAATTCTTTTTGAGGACAGATCTATTACAGTGTGAATCTATCATTAGAAAACCCCACACCCAGCAAGTTGGAAACCAGATAATGACTAGATGGGCAATATGGTTTTCTAACTTTGAGTTTGATTTTCAATACAAGAAAGGAATTGCTAATTGTTTAGCTGATTTGATGTCCAGAGAAAGATCAAAATGGTATTCTCATAAGTTTTGTACCAATCATGTTTTGATGTTTTAGGGTAATGAAGGATCTAATAATTTTGATTATGATATTGTTCCAGAAAATCTTACTCAACAAGAAAAAGAAAGAATGAGAGAATGGCTTCTTATCCCTGCAAAGACCTGAATCAAAGATCTTTCTGGGCTTGCTATTGAAAAGATATTGTCAAAATATTTCTTAGTTAATGCCTACAGGAACTTTCCTGATGCTAACGGAAGGAGTTGGACTAGATTCTGTGATATGGATCACAAAAATATCAGGACACTTGAGGGAAAATTGTCACTTGTAGAGTTCTGATTGATCAAAGTAAAGACAATTTTCTATGGAGAAGTCTATATCCGTATGAGCACCAATTTGCTTACAAAGAGCTTTCATGACAGACCAATTGATGTACCACATGATCAATGAGAAAAGTTAACTTGAGATCAATGGCTTGAATATGCACCAACAACTTTAAGCCCCTGGTTCAAGATTCTAATCATTCATAAAGAATTATGTGTTTATGATACTAATATGTTGTTCAAATTTACCAGAGATCACTTGTATGATGAAATAGAATTTAATTTTTGTTTCAAAGATTGTATATATAACCACGAGAACAAGAAGATTAGATATACATTTCAAAGAAAGTTTTGTGAACTTCTAGAAGATGCTGATACCATATTAAGCAATGAATGTCTTGCGGCAAATCCCAGGCACCCTGATAAAATTGAAAGATTAATACCTGATCTTCATGAATCACATGCATACTCATGGGATGACTAGTCCATGGCACTTATCATAGGTATGAAGATTCAAATGACATAAGCATTGACATGTCCGTTGAAAGCCCTTATGGGAGTCGTTAGCAGGAAGCATGGATGGACCCTTTCAAGGTTTGTTCATTGTCCCTTTAATACGGCGACGTAGATGATTTAACTGCGAAAGCAAATCCTAGAGTGTGATCCAGCGATATAACACCATGTGACCCATGGTAAGGTTTTGTCTTGGCTAGTAGAGTGGCCCTGTCCTCTACCATTTACAGCTACGTGATACTATTTGCTTTTATAAAAGTGTTGATTCGACAGGGACATGTGCTCGTATTATTCCATGATTCGAGTAGGGAATCCCAATAAAATGGGAAGTAACACATGTGATAGGGGTGCCCTGTCAGCCTCTTAACTTTTATTAGATGCTCCCTCTAAATGTGTTAAATAAAATGTGTGGTCAGCCTCTTAACTTTTATTAGATGCTCCCTCTAAACGTGTTAAATAAAATGTGTGGTTAACTTAGCTAATATTTATAATATTTTGTCGAAACATCAATTATGCCCTGACAGGAATTAATAATATCAAAACGAATATAATATCTTATGCTGCCCGACAGTAATAATATTTTGTCGTGACATTCAAATGTAAATCATGCCATGACAATAATTACTAATATCAAAACGAATATAATATCTTAACAAAACGGGCTTGGGAGAGATTGCAGTGCATGTGCACTGAAAAATACTTCATCGATGTCTTTGCTGTATTTATCTCAGTTAATCTCCCAAACCATTCTAAATTGAGACGGGACGCTGTTTTATGCAAATCCTTTTATCTGTATTTACTTCGTCCTAATCTTCACGGCGTGTCACTTTCAATCATTTTAGGATTAGGATTGTGAAGATTTCTTGTGGAATTTAAGGTCTGTAGTTAACAATTCATATCAGACATAGACAAAGGAAGGAATGCTCTCTCTCTATATATGAAGTTACCATAAGATTAAATGTGATTGTACAGACGACCATGGAACTTGTGTGGAAGTGTAGTAGGCCAGGATCTGATAGAGAAGATGAAAAAGAAATGGAGTGGGTTAAAGATGGATCAGTAAACCTCAAGGGAGACCCTGTTTCCTATTATGCAACTGGACGGTGGAATGCTGCCTTCTTCGTTATGGGTACTTTTTAGTTTCCTTTCTCAGTATGTCACAGGTTGTATTTGATGCGTTAATAGATTATATCTGTAACCAGTTTAAACTATAGTTGTCATTTGCGTTGAATCGATGTCTAGATAGTATGTGCAGTTTTGAAGCTCTAAACAACTTGGATACATCTATACCCATTTGTTTGTTTACTAGCTACTGTACCATTGTCTATCAACCTTACAGTCACACTGATAGTGGTATAGTTTGTATAAGTGAGTTGTAATCATAATTTCTGGCAGACCCAATGTAATACTTATCTTAATTTTTGTTGGGCAAGTTCCACTAATTTTGATATGAACATATTTGGTCCATGCATAGCACACCCTAGAGCAAGCATAAGGGTTTCTTCTCAATTTATAATATGATCCTCTTTGTTTTAAATTTATCTGAATTATTTTGTATTGATTAAAGATCATTGGGTTAACAAATTCTGAATAAATAAAAGGTTTTTAGATGAACATTTGAGATCGTTTCAGCAATTAATCATTAAAAACTGTGTAAGTTCATCTTGGTGATGATCAGAGGATGATCCAAAACTTCCAAAATACAAACTTACAGAGTTTTTCTTATAATAAAAATTACACTGATATTTACCACGTTATCAAAGTGAAATCCTTATCGGCATTAGTAGTCTCACAAATGTAGTTATAAAATCAGACATGGATCCAAGAGCAGAACTTCTAAATTACCCTCTTTCATTCGTGGTCTGTCTTTGTCACCCAAATCTATCTCAGCTTTATCCCGAGCTGCAATCACTACTAATTATTTCTTGAAATGGCAGCCTTTTTCTCAACTTTTGCTTTAATTTGTTTCAATATGTTATACAATTATACAATGCCCCTCTTTCTAAAAGTTTCTGATGAAATGGCAGCCCATTCATTAATTTTGCCTTTATCTTTAAATATATTATCTAATTATATAATATATTTCTTTATAAAAGAATCTAATGAAATGACAGTCTATCTTTTACTTTAAAAGTTTATGATAAAATCAGCTTATTCCTTACTTTTACCTTATTTTATTTAAATATTTTTATTTGAAAAAATTTATGATGAAATGGCAATCTATTTCTTTCTTATTTAAATATGTGACAAAATTATACAATGCCCCTCTTTCTATAGGTTTCTGATGTCCTCTCTTTAATAAATACAGTACTAATTTTAAATAAAACTATGTAAAATAATTTAATCTTTTATATTTAAAATTATTTTTAGTGTTTTTTTATCACAATAATTTATTTTGATGATAAGTTATTTAAGTAGTCTTAAATATTATTGAATAGTTTTTTTTTAGAATTTTTACTCAATAATTTTATGTGACAATTTTATTTTGAATTACCAATTAAAAATTTGAAATGTATAGAATTAATTATTCAAATTATTAAAAATAAAAAATTTCTAAATTAAAATGATAAATTGTTAATTAATGGTTCATAACTTAATAATTATAACTCAGATGTCAACTTTTCTATTATAATACCAATCTTATTCTAATTATCAAAATAATAAAAACATCTAATCTCTCAATCTTTTTAATTATTAATTATTATAATTAAATTTTTTGAAAGTTTTATAAAATCAATAGCAAGTAATTATTTCTTATTAATTCTTCTAATAAAATTTGATTTTGGTTTGTGTTTATAATGTGCAGCGGTTGAAATGGGGGAGAGATTAGCATACTTCACAATAGCAGCAAGCTTATTCACCTACTTAACAGACGTGATGCACCAGGGTGTTGCAGGTTCTGCACAGACTGTAAACACTTGGTCTGGTGTCACCACCATTCTTCCCCTACTAGGAGGATTCCTCAGTGACGCTTACATTGGCCGTTATTATATGATCCTCACATCTTCACTTATCTATCTCTCAGGCCTAGCCCTCTTGATAGTCTCAGTCTCCCTCTCTTCTCTTAGACCTAGTAATAAATCTCTCTGTAATACCACTACTAAACTCTGTAGCGCTAACAATAATCATGCCACAGGTATTCAGATTGCAGTTCTCTTCACAGCACTTTATATGATTTCTTGTGGATCCGGTGGCATGAAACCGTCCCTGCAATCATTTGCTGCAGACCAGTTTGATAACCAACACCCAGAGGAAAGCAAACATAAGATCTCATTCTTTAACTGGTATTACTTCGGCTTGTCGTTGGGCATTCTCATGTCAAACACAGTGATAGTGTATGTACAGGGAAATGTGAGCTGGGGAGTGGGGTTTGGCATCGTGGCATCTGTGAGTTTGATTTCCATACTGATTTTCTTGTGTGGGACACCCAAATACAGGCACAGAGATCCTGCTGGGAGCCCCATCACTCGCATTGCTCAAGTATGTAATAACTAATGACACAAGATAATAGATTGACAAAAATTAAATGGCATAAAATTTGAAAATTACTTAAAATGAAGATCAAAATTTTCTATTCACATTGGTCCAATTGTAATGTTTGCTCACTCAGCTTCAATGGCCTCCTTTGTTATAGAATATTTTTGTCTAAGACAAGTTTGAGCTTGAGCAAATCATTGGGGTGTATAGATTCATTAGCTTAGGTTATTTCAAGCACATCATACATATTCTGTCAATAATTTTTAAGTTATAGTTTATTAATTACTTTTGTTTTCTGTTTTAGGCAAACATCATATAATTTTTGGCTTTTTTTTGAAGAAGTATAATGTAATCGACAAATCACATTTATTATATATGAAACTTTTCCCTGACGGTGCTCTTGGCAGTAGCCCTTGCATTCTCTGACAGTAGGCCATGGCTCTGGGTTGTGACTTATGAGTGAAACTCCAATATTTTTTGAAGATTCTCAACCATACTACTGAAACTTTTCTTTTCAAAAATCTCCATGCACAGTCTGCACCTTACAATCCCTTTGACATATTTATTTCAAAACAGGTCTTGGTTGCTGCTTTTAGGAACAGGAATTTGCAACTGCGGGCAGAACCGAGCAAACTCTCTTACAACCACACAGACGACTTCCAATGCCTGGACAAGGCAGCCATAACACCCAACGAAGGGCCTCTCAACAATCCATGGAAAGTCTGTACAGCCAACCAGGTGGAAGAAGTGAAACAATTAATGAGAATGGTACCAGTGTGGTTCACAGTTATCATGTACTCTGTAATTTTGTCACAGGGTGGAACCTTCTTTGTGAAGCAGAGCAGCACAATGGACAGGAGCCTCGGCCCCGATTTCCACATCCCACCTGCTTCCACCCTAGCCATAGTAATCATCACAACTCTCATTACAGTAAGCCTATATGACCGCCTGCTGGTTCCCTTTACAAGAAGGCTGACCGGCATGGAACGAGGCATAACCATTCTTCAGAGAATCGGAGCAGGCATGTTGATTACAGTTGTGGGCATGATAATTGCGGCGCTGGTGGAGGCCAAGCGTCTGAAACTCGCAGAAGCCCATGGTCTCATGGATGACCCGCAGAGTGTGGTTCCAATGAGCGCCTTCTGGCTTGCTCTGCCGAATATTGTGTTGGGCATAGCGGATGCTTTTGCTCTGGTGGGTCTGGGGGAGTTTTTCTATGGGGAAGTGCCCGATACCATGAGGAGCTTGGGTGTTGCCTGGAATTTGACGGCAGTGGGTATTGGCAGCTTTCTGAGCAGCCTTATTATTGACATTGTGAACAGGGTTACTGCTGAAATGGGGCGCAGGTGGCTGGTGGATAATTTGAATAGAAGTCGGTTGGATAATTTCTACTGGTTGCTGGTTGTTTTGAATGCTGTGAACCTTCTGGTTTTTGTATTCATTGCGCGCAGATATAAGTACAAGAGGAGCCAAGATGAAAGTAAAAGCGTGGGAAACGTCCCCGAAAGCGCTGGTGTGCACGGATTGTTATGAATTTATTGCCTTTCCTGTTGATCTAAATTCACAGAATGTATGATTCACTGGAAAGTTTGGATGTATACATTGGTATTATGGCCAAATATTGAGCAAATTAATAAGTTTCTTATTTCCAGACAAATTGATATTTTTAATTATCTTTATTACTAAAAAATTAAAATTATATCATTATTGTTATTTAAAAAAAATTTAAAATCGCAGAAAGAAATAATAAAAAAATTATTGGACAACCAAAACTCTCTCATATAATATTATGTTCAGTCTTTGAATTTTGTTTTCCTAATCTATTAGGAAAAGTAAATAAATATTAAAAATAAATAAAAACAAAAATCTTCTACTATCTATTACTAAGAGTAAATAAATATTAAAAATAAATAAAAACAAAAATCTTCTACTATATATTACTAAAAGTAAATAAATATTAAAAATAAATAAAAACAAAAATTTTATACTTTTAATTTTATGGATTGTGAAAATCTGAATTTTATAAAATATGTTTAAATTTTAAACATATTCGTATATTTAAATTTTTTTTACTCTATTTGTTTTTCAAGTCAAGAATTGTCTTTCAAGCATATTTTTCAAGTTTATCTGTCCACTCTAAGGATGGATTCATATATTTTTTTTCAATTTTTCTTTTAAAATTTCTTATGGAAAATGTTGTTTTTAGAGGATTCTAATATAAAGGAATATTAATATTTTTAATCAAATTTTTTCATATAAATATGAATATTTTTGAATGATTAACAAAATGTTAGTTATTTTTAATATTATGTTTTAGATATAAATTTAAGTAAAAATAAAATATTTAAATGTAAAACATTTATAATAGTTTTTGATCATGCAAGATGTATAGTTTCTTATGTAGTAACTAACATTTTAAATGATAAAAGCTAACAGATCTTAGGATTTTTATGCCAAATTATTGAAGACAAAACAAACAGAAAAATAAGGGAAAATGCACACAAAATAAACATAGATTTTTTTAATCTATTTATTGATTTGCTCCCATAAACATTTTTGTATCTTCCTATAGCGCTGCTGCTCATACAATCAGTTTTACATCTACTGCATACTAGGAAGGAAGCAAAGCTTCACTTGAGTCTTCTTTCTTTGCATATCAAAATAGAGCATATAAAACAGTTTACAAAAAGAGATAGACCTAGAAGTCTCTTGAACCCTGTAGAGAGAGAGAGAGAGAGAGAGAGAGAGAGAGAGAGAGAGAGAGAGAGAGTGTTAATAGATTAAATATCCTAAGCAAGTAAACATCTGCATAGATTAAATGAGATAGATTGGGTGCAGCTTCAGGGGTGTGAGTCGCTGGAAGATATTAAAGTTTTAAATTCAAATTGACAAAATATACGTCACTGGAAAGCAAGTGGCAGTGGAGATTAAATGGTTTTTAGCTGAGCTAGAAGCCACATCCTCCAACACTCCCCCTTAATCTTCACTACCATATATATCAGTTACACCCATGCTTTCTCTAAAATACTCAAACATGTTCTTTGCAAGTGACTTTGTGAAAATGTCTACAAGTTGCTCTTCAAACCTGCAAAATTGCAAAAAGATCTCTCCATTGTTAATTAAATCTCTAATGGAATGATATCTAGTGTCAATATGTTTTCTCCTCTTGTGGAAAACTTATTCTTGGACAATGCTATGGTCGAGTTGTTGTCACAATATATCTTTGTTGCATCTTCTTATTTGTGCTTCAACTCTTTCAACACTCTTTTCATCCAAACTGCTTGGCATGATGCCCTTGTTGCTGCTACATATTCTACTTCAGTAGATGAAAGTGTGACAATTGGTTGTTTCTTTGAAGCTCATGATACTAAACCAGTGCCAAAATGAAAAACATAATCAGATGTGTTTTTCCTATCATCAATGCTTCCAGCACAATCACTATCTATGTATCTTATGAGCTTGAACTCATTTGAGCTTGAATATTGAATCCCATAATTTCTTTTTCCACTCACATACCTTATGATTCTTTTCCCAGCTTTCCAATGTGTGTCTTTTGGAGACTCCATGAACCTTGAGATCAAACTTACACCATACATTATGTCCGTCCTTGTGGTTGTTAGATACATGAGACTACCAACAAGTCTCTTATACAAAGTTGGATCTACATTGGATCCTTTATCATCCTTGCTCAACTTCAAAGCTGTGACAATTGGTGTTGGTGTTGATTTTCAATTCAACATGTTAAACCTTTTCAAAATATCATTTTCATACTTTGTTTGAGAGATGAATATACCACTTTCATTTTGATTCACCTCAATGCCTAAAAAATATTTCATTAGTTCGAAATCAGTCATTTCAAATTCCTTTTTCATAGCTCCTTTGAACAAATCAATTGATAAGTCACTCGTGAATATCAAATCATAAACAAATAAACATACAATTAAAATTTTTCCTTTATCATTCATCTTTGTGTACAATGTAGGCTCGCTATTGCACCTATTGAAACCATTTTGTAGGAGATATGAGTCAATTCTATTGTACCAAGCTCTTGGGGCTTGCTTGAGACCATAAAGTGCTTTCTTAAGTCCTTAGAGCTTGTCTTCTTAGCCTAAAATTTTATACCCAGGTGGTTGTTCAACATCAACTTCTTCTTTAAGATAGCCATTTAAGAATGCTAATTTTACATCCATTTGATAAACAGGCCACTTATTTTGAGTTGCTATGACAAGTGTCATTCTTATAGTGTCTAAATGTGCTGCGGGAGCAAATGTCTCATTGTAATTAGCTCTAGGCTATTGTGAATAACCCTTATCAACTAGCCTTGCCTTATGTTTTTGCACATCACCTTTTGCACTCAACTTAGTTTCATAAATCCACTTCACTCCTATGACATCTTTTCCTTTTGGAAGGCTCACTAATTCCCATGTATGATTTTTTTCTATAGCATTTATTAAATCATCCATTGCATATACCCATTTGTCATATTTTATTGCATCTTCCAAATGAAGTGGATCATCTATTTGTGAATATAAAGCATAAAGAGAAATCAGACCTGCATTATTTTCACCTTCATTTTGCTCATTAATATCACCGATACTTTTGATTTTTTGTCCCCTTATGTTTGCCAAGGTAGGATTTGACATGCCACTTGAATTAGAACCCAATGAATGTGGACTTGTTGGTCCTTCACTAAAAATTCTTGTTGTAGATGGTGTGTATTTTCCACTTGTTGGAGTGCTTGCTTATTGTTAGGGTGTGGAGCTAAAAGCTTCACCAAGGAGCATTCATTAGCAGGTTCGGGTCTACACAGACACCAGCGTCAGTCAGGAGAGACCGACGTCGGTCAGAAGTAGTTGCAGATACGTCGACGTCGGTAGAGGGTCGGTCGACGGCGGTCACAGACAAACAACAGGAATCGACGTCGGTTATCTGCGTGTCTAGAAAGCTATTTTCGTGGACAGAAGCGAGTGTTTGCATGATAAGTTTGAGTTGTAGTCTCAAGCTCGCGTCTCTATTATTGGCGTTACTATTTTTAGAGCCCTTGTTCAAGTGGCTTAACTGCTTGTTGGAAGTGCATGCTCAAGTCTCCTAATTCTATATGAAGAATTAGATCTTCCTAGCTTATTGTAGTTATTGTTGTAGAGAGTGAATTATTGTAATTCATTGTATGAGAAGAACAGTATAGAATTGAATCAATCCAGGCTTGTTGGAGTTGATTGTTCTTGAGAGAGAGAGCTCTTGAGGAATAGAGATCTATTGAGAGATCTATACATCTAGGAGAGGTGTGGAAGAAAGAAGTTTCTTCAATTGTATTCTTTTTGTAAAGAGTTTGTTAATACAAGTTTTCAGGGTGGTTTCTTGTATCTCTTGTTCTTGCTATTATCATTCTAATTACTTGTCAATCTGATTTAATTCCGCATTTATTGCTTTCACAATTGTAATCTATTGTTGGCTTGATCCTCCAACAAGTGGTATCAGAGCCTTGGTTGTAGGTTTAGAGCTTGATACCCAACAATTAGTATCAAAGCTCAGGTTCACTAACAGGTGGTTCAGATCTATGTAGTGTGTTTTGATTACAGGTTCTCACAGGGGTTTATGCAGGGATTTCTATTTGAGTGGGAGAAGTAATGGCAGATGAAAGTAAATTGAGAATGGAAAAGTTTAATGGCAAAAATTACCAACACTGGAGAATGCAGATAGAGGATTATCTGTATCAGAAAGATCTCTACTTACCGTTAGGTGGGGTTGCAAAGAAGCCAAAAGACATGGAGGATGAAGAATGGGAAATTCTTGACAGAAAGGCTCTGGGGTCTATAAGACTGAGTCTAGCATCCACTGTGATATCCAATTTATCACAGGCAAAGTCTACGGTAGAGTTGATGACCACGTTAGCAAATTTGTATGAAAAACCCTTAGCTTCAAATAAGGTATATCTTATGAAGCAGTTATTTAATTTACATATGAATGAAGGTGGATCTGTTTCTACTCATCTGAATGATTTCAATGGTATTGTGAATCAATTAAGTTCAGTGAATATAGTGTTTGATGATGAGATAAAAGCTCTTTTAATATTATGTTCTTTGCCTGAAAGCTAGCATGGCTTAGTAATGGCAATAAGTAATATTGCATTTGCATCAAATATTTTGAAAGTAGAGGATGTTGTTAGTGTTATCTTGAATGAGAAAATACGCAGGAAAAGCACAGAAGAGGCATCTGAAAATGCTTTAAGTTTTGAGAGCAGGGGAAGGCAAAAAGAGAAGAGCAAGAAAGACAGAGCAAGATCCAAGTCTAAGGGGAAAGGCAGATCTAAATCCAGAAATGACAGAAGGCCACAATGCTGGAATTGTGGAAAGATGGGGCACATAAGCAGAGATTGTTGGTCAAAGCCTAAAGAGGACAATCAGCACGAAGGAAAGGAAGAAGCCAAGGTTGCAGGTATTGCACAAGATGCTTTAATTTTCTCTTTGCATAATAATATAGAATCTTGGGTATTAGATTCTGGTGCATCTTTTCATGCTACTCCTAACAGGGAATATTTCAGTGACTATATCCATGGAGATTTTGGAATAGTGTATCTAGGGGATGATGAGCCCTGTAAAATAATTGGCAAAGGTAAAGTGCAGCTGAAGATGCAGAATAGCAACACATGGGTGTTGAGAGATGTGATGCATGTTCCTAGCTTGAAGAGAAATTTGATTTCTGCAGGAAAGTTAGGGGATGAGGGTTGTACAGTAACTCTCACAGTAGAATCTTGGAAGGTGACCAAGGGTGCACTTGTTATGGCCAGAGGTAAGAGAGAAGGTACTCTCTATTTGTGTAATTGTGTTACTAACAAATCTCCTTCTGTATTATCTACTTCAGATGTGGATGCTAAATTGTGGCACTTAAGGCTTGGCCACATGAGTGAGAAGGGGATGTCAATTCTTAAGTCCAAAGGTATGCTTTCAGATTTAAAAGGCATAGATCTAGAGTTTTGTGAGCACTGTGTATTTGGAAAACAGAAAAGGGTTAGTTTTCTCAAAACTGGGTCTACTAAGAAGAGGCACAAGTTGGAGCTTGTTCACACAGACGTGTGGGGACCGGCTCAGGTTGCTTCCATTGGAGGATCACAGTACTATGTATCTTTCATAGATGATGCTACAAGGAAGGTATGGATCTATTGTATTAGGAGAACATCTGATGTATTTGAGACTTTTAAGATTTGGAAAGCTATGGTTGAGAATGAAACATGTAAAAAATTAAAGTGCCTGAGATCAGACAACGGTGGTGAGTTCTACAGTAATAAGTTCAGAGATTATTGTTACATGCATGGAATCCATAGGCAAAGGACGGTTCCAAGGACACCTCAGTAGAATGGTATTGCTGAAAGGATGAACAGGACAATAATGGAGCGTGCAAGATGTATGAGATTGCATGCCAGTTTGCCCTTACAGTTTTGGGTACAAGCTGTTGACACTGCAGTATACCTGATTAACAGAGGACCCTCTACAACTCTGGATGGTGGTATTCCAGAAGAGGCATGGACAAGTAAAAAGGTTGATCTTTCATATCTCAAAGTTTTTGGTTGTGAAGCCTTTGTGCATATAGATAAAGAAAATAGAAAGAAGCTTGATGCTAAGTCTATGAGGTGCACGTTTATTGGCTATGGCTCATATGATTTTGGTTACAGATTGTGGAATCTAGAAACTAACAAGGTAATCATGAGTCGTGATGTTGTTTTCAACGAAAGAGTGATGTATTGTGATCAGCTAAGGAAGTTGAATCAATCTGAGCAGAGCAATGGTGAATTGGATGAGGTGAAAGTCCAATATGAGCTCGCGGGAAAAAGAAATAATCACTTGCAGGAAAACACAGAGACCGACATTGACAGGGTAGGAATCGGCGTCGGTAGGACAGAAACTGGTGTCGGCTATACAGAGACTGACGTCGACCGTACAGGTACCGAGGTCGGTCAGGCAGAACCGACGTTGGCCAGTAACAGCTCTAGAGGTGACCGAGGTCGGTCACTGTCAGAGAATTTGGGTGGACAGCGTGTTGTAAATGAGTCTCAGACACCCATCAGGAGGTCAAAAAGGTTGAGTAAGCCTCCAATTAGATATTCTCTTTCTTTATTTTATTTATTGCTAACTGATGGTGGAGAACCAGAGAGTTTTGAAGAAGCAATACAGGTGGAGTCCAAGAGTCAGTGGGAGCGTGGCATGGTTGAGGAGTTGGAGTCCTTAAGAGAGAACCAAACATGGGATTTGGTTGAATTGCCAGCTGGTAAGAGAACACTCAAGAACAGATGGACTTATAGGTTGAAGGAAGGTGAGAACGGACAGATGAGATATAAGGCCAGATTGGTAGTAAAAGGATTTGCACAAAAGCCAGGTATTGACTTTGGTGAGATTTTTTCTCCTGTTCTTAAGATGACTTCTATAAGGGTTGTATTGTCTTTGGTTGCTTTTGAGGATTTGCATCTTGAGCAGCTAGATGTTAAGACAACATTTCTTCATGGAGATTTGGATGAGAAAATTTATATGGAACAACCAGAAGGATTTGAGGTCAAGGGTAAGGAGAAGTTTGTGTGCAGATTGAAGACAAGCTTGTATGGCCTCAAGCAAGCTCCTAGGCAATGGTACTTAAAATTTGACAGGTTTATGACTGAGCATGGCTATAGTAGGTGTCAATCTGACCATTGCGTGTACTTCAAGAGATTTGATAACGGTAGATATATTATTCTATTGTTGTATGTAGATGATATGCTGGTTGCAGGATCACACATGCATGATATCTCTGAGCTTAAAGTAAAATTAGCTCATACATTTGCTATGAAGGATTTGGAAGCAGCTAAGAAAATCCTTGGCATGAGCATTAAGAGAGACAGAAAAAATCACAAGTTGATATTGTCTCAAGAAGATTATGTGGACAAGGTGTTGAAACGATTCAATATGCAGGATGCTAAACCGATAAGCACACCTTTGGTTGGACATTTTAAGTTGAGTAAAGAACAATGTCCTAATTCATATGATGAGGTAGAGTACATGAGTAAGGTTCCATATTCTTCCGCAGTAGGGAGTTTGATGTATGCAATGGTGTGTACTAGACCAGATATTGCCCAAGCAGTGGGAGTTGTAAGTAAGTATATGGCCAATCCAGGTAAGGAACATTGGAAAGTAGTTCAGTGGATCCTCAGATATCTGAGAGGAACCAGCAGTAGACACTTGTGCTATGGAGGTTCAGATACTTCTCTACATGGTTATGTAGATTCAGATATGGCAGGTGATTTGGATGGCAGGAGAAGCACTACAGGTTATGTTTTCACTGTAGGTGGAACGGCAGTTAGCTGGATATCTAAGTTGCAGAAGGTTGTTGCCTTGTCAACTACAGAAGCAGAGTATATTGCAGCCACAAAGGCTAGCAAAGAGATGATATGGATGACACGGTTCATGGATGAGCTTGGTGGAGAGCATGAGAGTTGCAGATTGTATAGTGACAGTCAAAGTGCAATCTATTTGGCTAAGAATTCAGCCTTTCATTCAAGAACCAAGCACATACAGCTAAGGTACCACTTCATACGACAGGTATTGGAAGATGGTGAGTTGAAGCTAGAGAAGATCCATACAGATAGGAATCCTGCTGATATGTTAACCAAGCTGGTTACAAAGGAGAAGTTGAATCTTCATTCAACTTTTGTTGGTCTTCATGATTGAGTTGAAGATGGAGGAGCTAGAAGATGTTGCTGTACAGGTACTGGTGCAGCTATTTATCTCCAAGTGGGAGATTGTTAGGGTGTGGAGCTAAAAGCTTCACCAAGGAGCATTTATTAGCAGGTTCGGGTCTACACAGACATCGGCGTCGGTCAGGAGAGACCGACGTCGGTCAGAACTAGTTGTAGATACGCCGACGTCGGCAGAGGGTCAGCCGGCGGTGGTCACAGACAAACAGCAAGAACTGATGTCGGTTACCTGCGTGTCCAGAAAGCTATTTCTGTGGACAGAAGCGAGTGTTTGCATGATGAGTTTGAGTTGTAGTCTCAAGCTCGCGTCTCTATTATTGGCGTTACTATTTTTAGAGCCCTTGTTCAAGTGGCTTAACTGCTTGTTGGAAGTGCATGCTCAAGTCTCCTAATTCTATATGAAGAATTAGATCTTCCTAGCTTATTGTAGTTATTGTTGTAGAGAGTGAATTATTGTAATTCATTGTATGAGAAGAACAGTACAGAATTGAATCAATCCAGGCTTGTTAGAGTTGATTGTTCTTGAGAGAGAGAGCTCTTGAGGAATAGAGATCTATTGAGAGATCTATACATCTAGGAGAGGTGTGGAAGAAAGAAGTTTCTTCAATTGTATTCCTTTTGTAAAGAGTTTATTAATACAAGTTTTCAGGGTGGTTTCTTGTATCTCTTGTTCTTGCTATTATCATTCTAATTACTTGTCAATCTGATTTAATTCCGCGTTTATTGCTTTCACAATTGTAATCTATTGTTGGGTTGATCCCCCAACACTTGAATGTGTGAGGCTGCCCTTACACTTGATGATGATGTCACTTGTGGACCACTTTGTTGAGCTGGAATGGGTATGAAAGGAGTCACATTTGAAGGAGTATTTACTGGTATAAAAACTTCATTTTTCTCTTATGGCATGCTTGCTGATATGTTGACTATTTTTTCTACACTTCCATCCCATGCTTTCTCTTCTATGAACTTCACATCATTGCTGATTATAACCTTTTTTGTTTTTAGATTATACAACTTGTAAGCCTTTGATTCATTAATATATCCAACAAATATGTTTTTTTCTCCTTTGTTGTCTAATTTTTTTCTTAATTCATCTGGCACATGTGCATATGCCACACATCCAAAAACTCTCATATGAGCAACACTATGTTTTATTCCACTCCAAGCTTATTATGAAATCATGTCCTTGACACTCTTTGTTGGACATCTATTCATTATATAGGATGCACATGATACAACTTCAACCCAATATTCATTTGATAAATATTTTTCTTTCAACATGCTTTTAGCCATTTCTATGATAGTTCTATTTTTCCTTTCAGCTACGTCATTTTGTTGAGGTGTGCACCTAGTTGTGAATTTATTGTGAATTCCATAGTCTTTGAAAATTTTTAAAAATTTATTTGAAATGTATTCACCACTTCTATCTGTTCTCAATGCTTTGATGTAGTGCCCACTTTGCTTCTTAATAAGACCCTTGAATTGACAAAAATAATCAAACACTTCACTCTTATTCTTTAAGAAGTAAACCCATGTTTTCCTTTAGTAGTCATCAATGAATGTCAAAAATTAGAATCTTCCACCAATTGAAGGTTTTTGCATTGGCACACATAAATCTGAATGAACAATCTCTAAAGGTGTTTTTGCCCTCATTGACTTGCCTATTGGAAATGATTCTCTATGTTGCTTTCCCAAGATGCACCCTTCACATATTCTTTCTAGTTTCTCTATTAGTAGAAATCCCTTGACCATGCTTTTAATATGAAGCAAATTTAGGCCTCTAAAGTTTAAATGCCCAAATCTTAGATGCCAAAGCCAATTTTCATCTTTTAATTCTTCTTGAAAGATTGTTTACATGACTATTGTATTTTCTTTTTTATTCACTTATGGAGCCATTGAGTGGTGTGCTTGAGCATAATCTACATTCAAATTTGGTTTCAAATTTAGAGGAAACATCCTATTGTTTGTCATTTGGACCTTTGAAATGCGCTGATTATGTGGAAATTTATCTAAAATTGTGCACTCTTTGTTTTTGAAAAACACTCTATACCCCTTTTGAACGAGTTGTCCAATTCTCATCAAATTGTGTTTGAATATGGGAATAAAATAAACATTAGAGATATACTTTTTCTCCCCCTTCTTGGTTAGAATATTGATGTTCCCTTTTCCTTTGATTGCTACCTTATTGTCATTTCCCAAGGTGACATTTGATTTTATATTTTCATCCAAACTAGAAAATAATTCTAAGTTCTCTGTCATGTGGTTGCTACAACCTGAGTCTAAAAACCATACAACCTTTTCATTTTCTTGTACAAAATTACATGCTAAAATCATGGATCTTTGTTATAATTTGTAATTTTTGTTCTCTCTTGTAAAATTTTCATTTTGTTTGCCAAAATCATATTGTTTCTTTCTACAATCATTTGAATAATGCCCATACTTTTTGCAATAATGACATCAGACTTGAGATTTATCACACCTTTGGCCTTGAGACTGATTTTGAGTTGCATTTTGATTTGGGTATTGGCTGCTACCTCTTCCACTTGAGTTTGATAGGCTGCTTCTTCCACTTCTATATGAATTTTTCCTCTACCTTTGAAATTTGTTTTTCCTCTACCTCTTTCATGGCTGATTGAAGCTTGTGTCTTGAAAGTGTGCTCCAAAGATGAGTTTGTTGACCTGATTAGCCTATGTTCATGATAAATGAGAGGTGCATGAAGCTCATCAACTAAAAATTGTGAGATATTCTTTGTTTCATCTATGGCCACAACTATGGATTCAAACCTTGTGGGTACACTCCTTAAAATCTTTTTAACAATTGTTCTATCTTCAAGTGTCTCACCATGAGATCTGAGTTGATTAACTAAACCAATCATCTATGTGAAGAATGAGTCTATTGAATTTGAATCCTTCATGAAGATTGTTTCAAAATCTCTTCTTATCATTTGCAACTTTATTGTTTTCACCTTTGCCATTCCTTGTTATGCTATTTGGAGAATATCCCATGCTTGTTTGGACTTTGTTGCTACTGTAATCCTTGGGAAAATGCTCTCATATATAGATTGAAATATGTAGAAGAGAGATTTTAAGTCTTTCTTCCTATTAACCCTTAGTAGATCCTTATCTTCTTGAGATAGAGCATTATATGTTGTTGCATCTATTGGTTCTAGAAAACCAATCTCTACTAGATCCCATATGTCTTGAGAACAAAACAAAGATATCATTGTGATAGACCAATAGTCATAGTTTTTGCCATTGAATTGAGGAATTTATAGATTTGTCAAGCTTGTGCTTGTGGTTGCCATTGTTGATGGTGAGTATTTTTGCTTGATGAAGCCCTTAGCTTTGATAACTTTCAGCTCTACTAAGCCTTTTTTTGAATAACCTTAAGCTCTTATACCACTTGATAAAATATAATAGATCACAGGATTTTTATGCCAAATTTTTGAAGATAAAACAAACAAAAAAATAGGGGAAAATGAGCACAAAATAAACATATATTTTTTCTATCTATTCATTGATTTTCTCCCATAAACATTGTTGTATATTCCCATAGAGTTACTGCTCATACAATCAGTTTTACATCTACTACATACCAAGAAGGAAGCAAAGCTTCTCTATAGTCTTCTTTCTTTACATATCAAAATACAGCATACAAAATAGTTTATAAAAAGAGATAGAACTAGAAGTCTCTTGAACCCTATAAGAGAGAGAGAG
>JARHVA010001647.1:0-110000 GCA_037957365.1 Torreya grandis
CTATTCTTTATTATAGGTCTAATTTATAATTGATCATACTCTTCACATTCTCTTTGTGCCTTTCTACCTCTCTGCTCCTCTTTAGTTCTCTGGGCTTATGTCTAGATATCTCTCTATTTTACACACTTCATTGGCTTCACCAACCACTCTAATCTCATCTACCCCCTCTCATTTTGTGTCTTTATGATTTTCCATTTGACACACTTCATTGGATTTTGTTCTCTACTTCTACTCCATTTGGCTCAAAAGAAAAAAAAACTATTTTAGATACTTTTTATTTATCCTAAATATCATATATATAAACAAAATATCTAGGGTTTTCTTCTTCTCTGTGTTCACACTCAGACTACAAACACATCATCTCAATTCTAAAATTTAATTCATTAAGAATTAAACTATTAGTTCTTGCATCTCAATTTAATGCATTATGCCATAATTGTAGATCTCCTTACTATATATATATATATATATATATATAAAATTAGAATTAATTTTTGATGCATAGGATCTTTAAAGTAAATTTTATCAATTAGATTGATCAATATCATTATCTATGTCAAGATATAGATCTTATACACAAGTTATTGCTTGTTGCTTCAACTAACCATTTGTTTGGACATGACTTTAAATGTTGATCATTAATTTTTCCTATGGTTCCATGATCTGATAGTATATATTCAAATAGATCAACTTTAAAATGCATCCATTTGATCTTCATATCCTAGCTTCTGCATGCCATTCTATCTCTAAAGATGCATGACCATTACCTTGACTTGGTCATTGAACTTCAACACTTTGGCCTCACCTCATAGCTTCTTTAATATTTGTATCACTTTCACTCTATTGATCTTCTCAAACTTACTTATTCTTTACCTTGCCACTATGTTGATAAACATCGATTACTCTATAGAATTTAATTCCATTCACTCTGTTGGATATCCTTTACACAATCACCCATGTAATGTTAGATATTCTAAAAAGTTCATTCTTTATATCTATCCAATGCTTGATATTATGACACTTGGAATTATCACATTCCTTTTGTACACACACACACACACACATACACACATATATTCTTGATATTGAGACATTTAACATCCTCACATTGGTCCTCTATTTGAAAGACTCATGTGCTTATGACACTTGGTATTAGATCATTCACTCAGAGGGACCTTTAACACTTTGAATTCATCATGCTCCATGCTCCATTATATCTCTAATTTCCAATCAACCATGAGCCATTTGATCTTCCAACTAGCTAAATAATTAGCTCTAAAAAACTTATGCTCATTGGGTCTATATCTAATAAGCTCTATGAATGTGAGACTTGTCACTTGCATGTTTAGTCAGAGCTCCTTTTGAAAATTTAATTTTGCTTCACTTCCTTAGATCATCTACATATAATTAATCATGGGTCATTGATCAAGTTGGGATATAATATAATGTCCAATACTTAGGAAATATTAAGTCCATTTATCATTGTTTAGAGCTAGTAATTGCTAGGTTGAAGGGTGGGTTTTGAAATGATGACAAAGGCTTAAGTTATAGCTTATGATACTAGTTTCAACTATACCAAGTCAATAATATAATATAACTTTGCTTATTTATTCCATGGCCAAAACCTTAGGGTTTTACTGAGAAACCTTGTCCAATCTAAGAGCAAAGATATATAAATTATGAGCTCATTTCTTCTCCTCTAAACTTGTGAACCATATTTATTGAATGTATATGGTAAACCCATAATGGATATTCTATCTATTTGAATTATTTTGATGCCTCTATGTGTACTAAAAATATTCTTAGTGTTCAAGACCACTTCTCATTTTATAAATCTAAGAGTTTCAAGCATGAGTAGTAGATTGTGGCAACTGAATGTTACCTATGGTGAATTAGTGGCAAAGCAATGTTTAACTATTCCCACAAATTTATGTTAATTTATGATTGGGAGACATCATGGTCTAATTATATGTAAATTTTAAGTATATATGCTAATTCTTAGTGAATTATAATCCAAACTTAATCTACAAACTAATCTAGATGGATATTTATAATGAAACTTACACTAAAGTGATCTAGTTAAAAAAAGAGCAAATGAGAAGGGTAGGGTAGAAATGAAATAAGTGATTACTTATCTTAGTCTCAAAAATTATGAAAAAGCTTATATTGCAACTAAGTATGCATTCAAACTAATATATAGTGAAAAATAGCCTAAGCTCATATCTCACTATACACCAGACAAACCTCAAAGCATGATGTAAAGAATCATAAGTAAGAACCAAGTTTACTTTAAAGATTTAATACTATAATCAAATTGTATTTGCACATCTGAATAGAGAGCAAAATGGAGTTAAGAAAATTTAAGATCTTTCAACTAATATAGCATATGCACAAATTATAAACCCGATGATTAAATATGCAACCAAGAATTCAAAGAAACTATTCAAATTTTCGACACCAAACTAATAATTGAGAGAAAATTTATATTGACAATTGACACATCAATTATGGATAATATTTATAGAATTCTTTGATTGTATTAATTTCTCTAATGTTTCAAAATTTAATCAGAATCTCTCCCTTTACAAGATAATAATACATGCCTTCTATAGAAAGATAATGTAGTACACAAGTTAGTTACAATATACAACTATACAAAAGATAAGGACATCTATCCTTCTTTAAAAATATCTAGAATATAATTGTTTTTCAAAATTGGAATGGCCTAGAGGTAAATATTATATCAAACTAGCATATGCCTTTATAAAATAATATTCCCTATTTCAAATATTACAATGTTTTAAAAAGGAATATTAACTAAGATGGTAGGCTCATTGTTGAAGGGTACCCTTTTAGAAGTTTCATGGCCCTTTGATGTTTTTATTTGACAAGTTCTAGATTCAAAACTAGCTTCAGGACGCAGACCTCTTCCTAATTAACTAGGTCATCAAATTCCTTATCATCTTTGGCCATAGTTTCTTTTATGCTCCTAGCTTCTTCAATATTTTCCTCTACCATGAAGATCATTCCTAATATTGTAGCATTGTCACTACCTAACTTACCCTAGGTATTTTTTTACTTCATTCATCACTAAATTGACTCTATGTTTGTACTCTACATCATCAATAATACCCAGGGTTGTAGTTTTAGTAGGATTAGCCAACATAGTGCCGAGGAGATTCTCAATATTAGTGATCAATTCCTTATCATTAGTTAGGAGTCTATCCAAATTATTTTCCATACACTTAGACTCTGGATCTTGTCCCCTACTATTCCCAATATGGCATTTAGGTGAGCCAAAATAATATATTTGAATTTAAGAATCTTGATCCTAATAAAAATTCTAATGAGATTCCTTATCCTAATATCTACTTCTTAATACTATGCTATTAATCCTTTAGCTACCTCACCATAATGGCTTAAGGCATAATGCCTCAACTTTATTGTTTTCAAAGAATCAAACATATCAAATAATTATGCTTAAAAAATGTTCACTATGGCATTAGGTATCGATAAAATGGTATGTATCTCTAAATTCTCTTTTTCCTTTTCCAAATTTTGAATTCTCTACTTCATGCCCCTAATCCTAGCTTTGGCTTGAGTTGAATGAGCCTCAAGTAAGCTCTCCATATCCTCGTCATGGATAGGAACCTCACCAAGTAGTTACCCTTCCACTGGGGGTTAAGACTATAATGGTTTCAACCTTTTGTAAAGTGAACTACTTAGTTCCCACCATAGCTCTCCTCCTTAATATTTACCCTTTCTAATCTAGGTGTTTTTAGATTTAATTTCACTATAGTAATTGGATCTATGTATTTTGGAGGCTCTGGGACCTCAAATCCTAGTGATTGATGGATGCTCCTAGAGCATCTACTTTCTTAATTTTTGGATCTATAGTGGCAAACTATCCTCCTTTCCTCTTGTTCCTCTCATTATATACCTTATCCATGGCTTGATTTCTTCATGAACATCAATGTTCACAACCTTGGTCAAGGCCCATGAGTGGGAGAGGTATGTCATCTTATGTAACTTCCCATTGATAAACCAATCTGGGTTAATTGGTACATGAATGGGGAACTCTTCAATAAACAAGTTTATTCTTACTTGTGGGATGAGTGAGAGTCACCCTTGGCCTCTTCCCTAATCTAATAAGGACCAATGCCAACTCTGCCTTCCTATTTTATGGTTGTCAACTAAGAATATGTTAAGGGATACTTCCTTCCCTTTCTCTCCCTCATCTTCCTCTATTTGAACTTGAGCCTCTTTAACTTATGCTTCTTCCTCCACAAAATACATAAGATTTAACAAGGTCTTTGAGGGCATATTATACTATTTCATTAGCCTCAAGGGCAATCAACTCTAGGTGTTCAATTAGGGATGGTGGTCTTTGAGGGAGAGCTAAGGATGAAGGTCCCTTACTAGGTCTCTCTTCCAAATTTTCCTTGCAAGTTCCTTAAATAACTTATCCTTGGTGATGTGGGAGCTCCATTTAAGGCTATTCTTGAGGTGGACTAGAAGTTCCAAGCAATAAATGCTATTGAAGGAGATGTATTTTCCATATGTCCCCTAATAGTTTGTTATCAATGGTCAATCTATGTAAAATTTTGAGGTTGGTTCCTTTAAACCTGGCTAATACTTAATCAAAATTATTAGCCTTTATGTAAAAGGTGTCATGAGGGCCTAGTTCATGCTCATAAACTAGTTTAGGAAGTTTCTTATTCATCAAAAATGGGTCCACTACCTGAGATCATCTAATTGAAATATAATAGAGTCCCCATGCTTAGACATGGTGTCTACTCATTTCCAATCTTGTAAAATTGTCCTTCCAATTTTCAAATGAAAGGGATGGAAGAAGCTTTTTTTTTTTTTGTTTACAAGCTCCATCAACACCATGTAGGAGTTGGGATGTAATTTCCTATTTTACTAGCTTAGGTGCAATATATATAGGCAACTTATAGGGTTGGGTTAGAATTACTTCAATTCTAATAATTGTGAAATCTAGATAAAACCAAATATTACCCATAAGCTCCACATACTTCATGATCAAAGGGGGAATATTGGGCATGGGAATACTTGTGATGGCCTCCACTAATGTAGGATAGACATAGTCACATATGAATTGCATGTGGTGTCGATATTTAAAGATGTGCAGTTTTGAGTAGTGGTGAGAGATGGTGGTTCTGCCCTCAAGAGACAAGTTCTTGCTGTTGGGGATCTAGGTGGATAATAGCACGGGTTTGTTTATCTTCCTTTTAATATTAGTCAATTGTTTTCCTAGGAAGACACTAATCATATCCCTTATTGGAGGAGTGAGTTTCTTCTCTACCATAAAGTAGACATAGGACACCCAACTTTAGTTGACATAAGTGGTGATAGGGGCTACATATACTCTATTTAATAGGTTCATGATTACCCTAATCCCTTCCATAAACAAGATAATGTGGATTTTTCCTTCAAAGTCCCAACAAACATGGTTCCCTTGGAGGAACCATGGTCTAAGTATGGTGTCTAGGTTATGTTCAGTGGCCCATCCTTTGACTATGGGTAGGTCTACATGGGGTTTTGGTAATTTATAATACCTATCAAAGGATAATGGGGTAATGTAGGAAACTCTCCTAGAGCTTCCCTAATGGATAATCCAATCACCATGAATTTTATAATCAATGAAAATTAGAATAAGGACATCAATGTAATGAAGTACCTCTAGTTTTGTAGCTACATAGTGGAGGTTGGACATTTGAATCACAACCAAGTCATAGTAATTTCTACTAATTGCAACAATTCTTTACTCTTCTTTAGTAATGGGTGAAACTCCTCTATGGTGAATAAAAATTCAAACCAATTATCATTTCCATTGTTTAGGGCTATGACATTTATCTTGATATCCTTGAAAACCTTTCCTTTATTGTTTGTAGATAGGTACATCTCCATCTCATCTCTCAATTATTGTCTTTGAGCTTCCATGGCTTCCATGCATAAAAATTCTTCACAGTTGGATTAAAAATGGTTTGTGGTTTCTAAATTCACTTGTAATAAATCCAATTTTACTTATGGTCCTTTTATGCAAGTTAAGGATTCAAATCTTTAATGGTGGTATCTTCTTGGGAGTTCAACTCATACATGCTTTAGATTTTATTTGGACCTTAAAATTTATGCATTTGCATTCTAAGGCACCCAAGATCTCTTATTTTGTCCTGCTTATGTGGCATTAATTTGGGACCTTTCATAGCATATTTCATAAATGCCTTTTGAGAACTAGCTATTGGCATTTAAAAATTCCCTATTTTCTTCACACCATCAAATTAATATCCTAGATTAGTGCTAGCTATCAATTTTGATCTAACTTCTTTATTTTTTATTGGTTCCCTTAGTACTAAGTCTCATGGTTATGCCAGTTGGCACCTCTACAAGCCTCTTGAGCTTTGGAACCTTTTTTAGTTGTGTATTAAATACATGTTTTCCATGCATCACACTTGATGGATCTTAGAGATTTGATGAAAATTCATTGTCTCCCTAGTGCCATTGGATCATCCTCTCATGATGAAGCATGAGACGTATGATTTTGAAAGATGAATGATCTTTAAGTTAACACATATACATAAATGAACTTAGGCTAAAATAATTTTACCTAAGTCTATTCCATATTAATAAACATAAATAGAATTAGGTTAAAGCATTTTATTCTACGTTTTAAATCAAAGAACCACATAGGGAATTAGGTTTTAAATACCTCAGGCTAAGGTTCATTATGTGTTTATTAAACATGAAATGAACTTTAAGCTAAAGTTTCTATACCTATGTCTCCTAGAATCATACAAAGGGGATCATGGCTAAATATTTTGGGTCACATTTTATGCTATGTTTAATAAACACAACATTTACTTTGGGCCAAAATATTTATGTTAAGATCATAGAACATGCTCAAAAGGGTCAAAACGATATAAGGATTAAATGCTAAAATTTGACATAGGTATTTTTTAATTAATAAATACACCAAAACCTTTGGTTAAAGCATTTAAGTTATGTTTTATGTCACGAATATCCTTTTAAATAAGACTCAATAAAGTCTCTATCCTAAATTTCATGACATTCAAAAAATATAAAATGAGGATCTTAAGATGTAGACTCAGGCTAAGTTCATTTTGCATATATTTAGTCTATAAGATCATTTCAATATTTGTAGTTCAAATATTTCTAGTGTTTGAGAATCTTTCAAGCACTTCAATTAGCCTACAAGTCAATTTATGAGCTTCTTAGAAAAATTTAGGAGTTCATATTAGTCTTAGGTAAAATAATTCATTAGCTTAAATTTGATTGTCTCATGGACATCAAATATGTCCTTGCAGACATCGAATCATGATCACGTAAACATCAAATTTAAGCTAGTGAAGATTTTAGTTTGATGGTCTTAAAGTTAATGATCATGTGGAAATAAAATATGTCCTCATAGATTTTAAATGGTTTTCATAAGAATTCCAGAATTAAGATCATCAAAAATTTTGAGTTCCAATATGATAGTTTAACTTGGCACCTCAGTGGGGTCTCCCAAGATCTTGGAATCAATTTGATCTGTTAGATCAAGAATGATGGTGAAGTGAGGATATTTGATCATGATTCAAGATCTTTCTCATGATTAGTCCCTTTTGACATGCAGGTCCCTTAGCTTTTAATCTATAAATGTGGGAGTGGCACATGGCAACTTGATGGAGCTCCTAGGCTTTTGACTTTTAAATGATGTCCTCACTCCATTTAATATTTAGCTTATAATGACGTGAGGAATATTAATCATAATCCAAGTGCTTGAATGTGATTAGTCCAAAGGACTAAGTGCTCATATTTGTTGAGATTTATTCATGTCATTGGATTAAAAGGCTTCAAGGAAGTGTAGATCATTGGATCTTGTGAGTTGCATGTTTTTTTAGTGTAAGACCTAGGGCTTCCTCACTCCATTGGATCAAGAATCACAATGAACTGTGGGGTATTCGATCTACAATAAAGCAAGGACATTAAGTTAGGACCCATAGTAAAGTAAATAATTATGCTAAAGAGTTAAGGCTAAGGTCTCGTTCATATTAGTAAATACATTGGGGCCTTAAGATTAAAACTTTAGGATAAGAGATTAACAAAGGGAACATGTTATAAAATAAAAGGGACCCTATAAAACCATATATTAGACTCATTTAGAAACAATAAATAACTAATGGGAAAGATAATAAAGAGGACCAAACATATTTTAGGCTAAAGTTTTAGTTGTGTTAAAAAACATGACTAAGCTTTAAACATGAAACTTGTGCTCAAGTCCAAAATATATTCAATATGCTCCTACCAATTAGTTCCTACCAAATTCAAATTTGAATAGAGGGTTTGTGAAAATATTTTAGAACATGAATCCATGAGCAAGGATGTAATGAAACCTATAACTTAAAGACATCATGACCAACTATTATCAATGTTAGGCAAGTTTTAAAAGCAAAAAATAACTTAATAACCAATTTTAATAGAGTGGATGATGTTAAAATTCTAAATAATATCCAAAACAAGCCACACTTATAGGGTTAATATTCAAAACATCTCAAGGGCCCCAATTTTCAAAAAATAGGGGTATGTTGACCTCAATAAATGGTGACATCTTGGGAGAACATAACAATATATTATAACTTAGAGACTCTAGTTTAGATTTTAAAAACTAGGTCATCCACTCCATTTGATCAATGACATTATCCAAATCATTTTTATGGTTGAAACAAACCTTGTTATTATAGTATTAGGATCATTATTAAGCTATAATCATACTATGTGTATGCTTTGATTACACTTACTATTTTCTATGGGATTTAGGGGACAACTTTCATATTTCAAATCCTTAATAATTAACACTGACTTGGAGCATAATTAGGTATCCATTAAGAACCATGTTTCTAGCTTAGGGATGGATTGTACATTTCTCTACTACTAGCCAGGCATCCATATCCCTGACAGAGATTCCTTTGGCTCCACTTAAGGCCTTTCTCCACTTCCAATCAAGCATCCATATCCATAGTGGAGGTTACTAGAATCACTTGTGCCTAAAAATATTTTTATTTTACATTGCTTTTTTAATCTTTTATGCTTTTAGCAAGATTGGGAAATAGGGTAGCTAGGTTTAAGGATTTGATCAAATGTTTAATCCTTAGAAAATCACTTATGGCTACAATCATTTTCCCAGTCAAGGATGCTTATTAACTATAATTATGATTGTGTCTTAATAAATTATAAATGTATCTTACAAGTACAAATCTTCTTAAAACCAATTTTTTGGTTAAGATAATGCTTAGGTTCTCATGGAATGATTGGATTATTCTATCGGTCTTTATTAGTTTCTTCAAATAATAACATGAGGCCCTCATTTCATAACCATGGTCAACATATGTATTAGGTTTATACCCTTATTTATGATCTATCAGAATTAAATCAACTAAACAAACTTTGAGCTTAAGATTATCTAAAAGGACTTATTGGAATAAAGGAACAAGGAAACAAAATAAAACACACAATATAAAGTAGTAAAGCAAGACATAAAAGGAAATAAACAAACATACAAATGCTTATGTAAAAATAAGAGATAGGAAGAAAAAAGCAAAAATAAAATAATTAGCCTACCTATTTTAAGCCTAACCATCTTATAGTTTTACTCTATAAGACTTCAGGTGGAGAAATAGAGAATTAATGCTTGAGGTATTTCCCTTTGGTGGGCAATGTGAAATTTACTACTTACAAGTCTTTGAGATTAAATATGTTGTATCCTAGTGTGTTTGCAATATGATAGGGGCTAATCTATAGAGGTGTGAAATTTATATGCTTACCTTTAGGCTCAGATGCTTTATCCCAAAAGAGAACTAGGTCCCCTTGTTTTAATAATTTGACCTTTTATCTTTTATCAAACCATCTCTTTATTATGGTATGATGTTTGATACAGTTAGTAAACGCTTTCTCCCTTACATCCTCCATATGAATGATGTCCAACAATCTTGACTCTATAATCTCTTGGCTTTCTTCCATGTATTCTTGAATGAATTTATATGTAAGCAAATGGAGTGTGATAGGAATTATTGGTTCTTGGATATACACCAACATAAATGGTGATGCCTTCAAGGCTTGCTTGATTCTAATCCTATCTTCCCGTAAGGCATATTTGAGCAACTTGTTTCAAATATTGGGCTTATCTATAGTATAATTATTAATTACCTTCATTAGGTTCTTGTTGGTATACTTAGACATTTCATTTCCTTGGGGATAATGATTGGATGGAAGCTTAAGACAAATGTCATTGTCATAAGCCCATTTTGTCATCTTAATGGATATAAATGTAGATCCATTATCACACACTAGAGATAGTAAAGTTTGAAATCTTGTACAAATGTTCTCCTCTAAGAAACTAATCACTTCTTTAGTCTTCCAATGTTTTGTCGCTACAACTTCAATCCACATTTTTCAATAATCTATGGAAATCAAGACATACTTGTGACATTTAAAATAATTAGGGTTGATCAACCCAAAAAAATCTAATCCCCATTGATCAAAGGCTTTACCAACCATAACTAGATGTAAAGGCATTGATACATTTGGTTCCTTCATGCTAAAAATATGACATGAGTGATATTATGTTACATGCTTGTGGGCATCTTTGAAAATAGTTGAATAATAGTAGCCACTCACTATTTTGGAAACTCTATTGATCAACTTACATAATACTCAGCTTGGGTAGGTATTAAAAATCATTTAGTTCAAGCCTTGGCACCTTACCAATTTTACTATCTTCATTTCTATCATATTCTTGTAAAACTAAAATCCCCTTACCTTTGTGTTTTACAAGACATAAACTTTGTGGCAGGGTTAGGTAAAATAGCATGCACCTTATTTCTAAGGATATAGTGCCTAAATTTCTTTACTACTTTAACTAATGCATATGCATGTTTATCAAATAATTAATAGTTTAACTTAGCATTATTAAATTTAGTACTCATAAAAGCAATTCAGTGATCACACCCATCAATATTTTGAGTTAAAAATGTAGCCATATTATGGTTAGATGCAAAAGAGTAGAAATATAAGTCATTTGAAAAGTTAGGACTTAGCAAGAATAGAGCTTGGCTAATGTCCTTCTTGATGTCATTGAATTCTTGTATATACTCTTAATTCCAAGTGACCTTGCCATCTTTCTTCAGCATGTCATTCAATAGCTTGACAATCTCTACAAGGCTAGAAATGAATTTTATTACAAATTTTATCTTGCCAAAAAATGACTATAGCTCTTTTATACTATTTGGAGGTTCTATTATAGATATATCTTCCACTCTTTCAAGATATATAGAGATCCCATATTTAGTTATCACATGACCAAACAACTTGCCTTCAGTAGCACAAAAGATAGTTTTCTTGGGGTTTAAGGAAATTCCATACCTTCTACATCTTTCAAAAATCTATTATAAGTGCATAAAGTGACGTTCCTTATATTTATAAAAAAAACTATTAGATCATCCATATATATATAATAGTAAACTTACCAATTAGGCCCTGGAAGGCATGGTTCATGGCTCTTTAGAAAGTAGCTTCTATATTTATTATCCTAAAGGGCATATTTTTGTGAACAAAGGTCCCCTAATTAATTGTGAACATTGTTTTTATCCTATCTTCCCTATTAACCAACACCTAGTTATATCTTGAAAATCCATAAAGGAAAGACATCATATGATAACATAAAACAACTTGGATTACCTAGTCAAGAGAAGGAAGAGGATAGTTATCATTTTCATATGCTTTGTTTAAGTTCCTAAAGTTAATATAGAGTTTCATCTCACCATTATTCTTCCTAACTAGAACCAAATTAGCCACCCAAGTAGAATGCCTGATGGGGAAGACAATTAAAGCATCTAGTAATATCTTAACCTCCTTGAATATCATTGGTTGTAGGATAGGGTTTATTGGCCTCTACTTTTACCTAAAGACATTACAACTTTTTTAAGGGGTATAATGTGGGTGATGACTCTTGGATCAAAGATATTCAAGTCATCATAGGACCAAGCTATGACATCCTTATATCTAGTTAGAAACTCTTTAGCCTTCTTATTCTCAATATTGGTGTAGGATTTTCCCATATTAACCAATTGGGTTTGATCTTATGAACCAAAATCTATTGCATTGTAGTCCTTCCCACTTGCTTTGGGAATCTTGGGGACCTTGAATAGTTTATCTTGGTCAAATAACCTCTCTAAGGAAATCATGACTTTGGGGTTTTTTTATTTTTATTCAACTTAATAACCTTAACATCAAATTTGTCCTCCCTATGTGTATTTTCATTAGTCTCATCAATGATCTAAGCCTCAATCCTTTAAAATTAGTTATGAAATATAATATCTAGTGATCATCACTAAAGACCTAAAAATGATTAATATTATCAAGCACTGAGGGATAAGGTATCAACTTAATGATAAAGTTAGGTGAGTCTTAGTTGGGCATAAGGTTGGCTATAATAGATGCCAACTCATTAGTAGCTTGGTGTTGTTCTCTTGGGATGGAAATAATGCTAAAATAATTAAAGGAATAAATGAGATCCTAGAACTTGAACTTATACCTCTTGAGGTATGAGAGTTTGCATTGATATTTATTTCTCACCTGATTAACTACTAGTTTTAAATCCACATAGACTAGTAGTTCTTTAACTTTATTCTTTATAGTAAATTACAAACCTAGGATAAGGGCTTCATATTTAGTAATATTATTAGTTCAAGGGAACTATAGCCTATAAGAATCATGGTATTATTTACCATTAGGATCAGTTAGGACAATTCCAAACCTAGATCCAACCTTGCACCTAGCACCATCAAAGTGTAACTTCCAAAGTCTAGGAACAACATGAGTATGTTTAGGATTACATACCTCTACAACTTTTAGTGTAAAACCCATAAGTCTAATTTAATAATATTAACCATTTCATTCACAAAATTGTACTCAATGAGCATGTGCTTCATCCTTAGCTCTCTCTCAAACCTAATTTTATTTAGAACTCGCTTCCAAGGTAACCATAAGTGTGAGCAATTTGTGGACATGTAACCACTCAAAGCCTTGGTCCATTATCTACTTAACAATAATTCATAAACATAAAGAATATAAAAAAACTTGGATATCAATGAAATATTTCAATCTAGGCTTAGAATCTAATTACATGTGAACATTTAAAAGTTCCATAATTACCTTCACTCTAGATTTGTCTGACCAATTAAAAAATTTATTAAACTCTATAGGTGTCAAACCAATTTGCTTTCAAATACCTACTACCACGATATTAGTAGAGACTCTAGAGTCTAATAAGAAATTATTTAAATTCTTACCAAACATCTTAATAGTGATCAAGAATGGAAGAGACTCTGCCTTAGTTTTGTGTATACTCACATTAGCATGACTAGCCTTGGGTGTCTTGTTGGATTTCATTGACAATGATTCTAAAAAGAGGTCCCTTTGCTTTGTAATTTGCATTAGTTCATGCAAAGTGATGTTAGCCTTTATCTTCTTAATATCCTTAATAATGTTATATCATGTTTTATTAGAAGAACTAGGAATATAAATATTGGGTTTAGAAGTACTCCCTTTGGGTAGCTCTAGATTATTCATTGAAGAATTGTCTAGAGGAATTCTAAAATTATTTGGAGGCATTGAGGTAGTCAAAGGCTACCTCTGATCTCTATTCCTTAAGGGATAAGTATTCTTCAATAATTGTTGGAAGGCCTGAATCTCCTCAAGGATCTCATCAGGGTCATTCTCCTCTTGAAAGGGCAAATCAAAGGTCGCTGCATAAAGTCTTAATCAAATGATTTAGATCCTGAGTTACCTGTACCACTATCCTTGTTAGGGATCACATCAAATGTGTCTAATTCTTCCTAGAAAGCCTCAAAATCTTTGAAAACCTCTATAAATCAAATCTCACCATGCTTATCTAAACAATACACTCTACAATAATCAAGTCATGTTATATCAGTGAAGTTAATGTCCATAGTCTTCTTTTTAGAAGATGGTTCATTATTCCTATTATTATGAAAACTATCATTCTAAAATCTATTAATGGCCTATTAAAAATTTTAAATGATAAGTTATTACTATAGTTTTCTTTATTACTGCCTACTTGTTTCTACAACTGAATGAAATCAATGCTTATTTTTTAGACCATTTTCAAGATAGACTCATTCTCATTCTTAGTAGTTTTAGAATTATGAACCTAGTTATTGTTAGCATCAGCCATTGGTAATAAATCTATTTGATCATTTAAATTGAAGCCATAAGTTAGGGTGATTCAATAATCCTATGTTTTAAATAGGAGTAACATGACTTAAGGGTAGTTGATTTAGATTAAGGAGTTGGTTTAAGGCTAGAATATTCTAGTTAGTTTTAGGGAAGATATTTAGAATGGGCATATGTGGGTTAATGTTTGGAAAAAAATAAGCCATTTATCCCTAGCATTTAATTTGATCATTGATGATCACTAATTAAAAATAAGCCATGGCTAATGAATTTATAGCTAGAATGGATCTCTTCAAAAATAAATAGCTCATGGGATCCATTACATATTTTTAGATATCTAAAGCTAAACCATTATCAGGTTTGTAAGGTTATATAGTCCTACTATACATTCTATAAATTCTAGCATAAAAGGACTTAATAAGCTCGCTTGCATCCTTCTTAATAGTGGTTAACTAATGGTAAATGACAGATAGACTAACAATTTTACTAAATTGGTCTATGAAAACATTATTAAAACCATTCCAACTAGTGATATAATTATCAGATAGGTTCAAAAACCATTCATAAGTAGAATATTTAAAGGTAAAGTGGAATAACCTATAAACTACATCCTCATCCACAACATTTAACAACCTTAAGTCAGCTTTAAAAGACTTTATCTTCTCTTTAGTATTTACTATACAAGTTGGACTAAATGTACGAAAATACATTTTAGGGTTTTGTGTGAGATCATGTATCACACTTGGTACATTTATTGAAGAGTCTCCCAAACAAGAAATACCTAGATGAAGGATAAAATCAAAGGTACCTTGAAAAGGTGAAGTTAGTAGATATTTGGATCTCCTACGTCTACCTTTATCATGTCTAGCTCTTCTATGAACTTCAAGTTCAAGAAAGAGTTCCCTTACTTCTAAGTGGTGATCTAGTTTGAATTATTGGCAATTATAGATTAAATATTGAATATATTATTTGAAATATGATGTATCAAGTTAATCTTTATAAAGATCGAGGAATAAACTTGCACATTAAGCTCATTTTTAAAATATTATATAAAGAATAGTAAAGGAAATTGATCTTTGCCTAAGATAACTCAAAGATGTGTATAATTATGAAAATATGTTCTATCTTTGTAATTATAAGCTAAAATAAACTTAGATATATGAAACATATGCCAACCTTTGATCAAAACAAGCCATCGTAACCTCAAATACTATGAATTTTCAAAGTTTAAGCTAAATTTACAAAAAAATAGGCATGAAACCTCAAAGAACCATGATCTTTGTCTAAGGAATCACAAAGGTAGGTAAAATAACACAAATATCAATGATCTTTATGCATATAAGCAAAGGATTATTCAAAATTAAAAATATAACATCAATCTTAAATCAAAATATACTAAGATGAATAAAAATTCAACCAATTCAAGGAGGAGGCCCTCATTTTAGTGCCAATAGGACCTGTTGATGAATCTATATGTACCATAGGTTCCCTTAGTGTTCAATTAACCTTCTCATTTTAAAATTCTAGGAATTTAGAGCATGAGTAGTATATTGTGGAAACTTAATGTTACCTGTGATGAAATATCGACAAAGCAATGTTTAAATGTTGCCACAAATTTATGTTAATTGATGTTTGGGAGCCATAATGGTTTAATTATCTATGAATTTTAATTATTTATGCTAATTTTTGGTGAGTTATGATCCAAACATAATCTATAGACTAATCTAGATGGATATTTGTAATGAGACTTAAACTAAAATAATCTAGTTTAAAAAAAGAACAAATAAGAAGGGTATGGTAGAAAGAAAAAATGTGATTGCCTATCTTAGTCTCAAACATTATGACAAATCTTCAATTACAAATAATAATTCATTCAAACCAATTTGTAGTGAAAAATAGCCTAATCTTAGATCTTACTATACATTAGGCAATCTTCGAAGGATGATGTAAGGAATCACAAGTAAGAACCATGTTTACTTTAAATATTTACTGCTATAATAAAATAACATTTGTACATCTGAATATTAAGAAAAATGAAGTGAAACAAATCTAGGATCCTTCAACTAATCTAGTATATGCATAAATTAGAACCTTGTGATTAAAGATGCAACCCAAAATTTAAAGAAACTATACAAATTTAAGACACCAAACTAACAATTAAGAGAAAGCTATATTAAAAATTGACACATCAAATATAGATAATATTTACAAAATTCCTTGATTATATTAATTTCTCCGAGTCTACAAAATTAGCTCAAAATCTCTCCCTTTACAAGATAGTAATAGATGCCTTTTATACAAAGATAAGGTAGTACACCAGTCAGTTACAAGATATAATTTTATGAAAGATAACAACAATTGTCCTTCTTTAGAAAGATCTAGAATATCTTTGTTTCTAAAAATTGGATTTACCTAGAGGTAACTATGCTAATGTACTAGCATATGCCTTTACAAAATAATATTCCATATTTTAAATATTATAATGTTTTAGAAAATAATATTAACTAAGTTGGTGGGCTCAATGTTGAAGGGTCCCCTTGTTGTTCTTGCAAAAGTTTCATGGCTCTCTAATGTTATTATTTGACAACCTCTAGATCCATATCTATATTTAAGAGGTATAATTCTTCGAAATCAGCTAGGTCATCAAGGTCCCTATCATATCTAGCCATAGCTTCTTTTATACTCCTAGCTTCTACAATGTTTTCCTCTACCATGAAGATTATGCCTAAAATCTTGCCATTATCACTCCCTAACATACCTTAGATCTTTCCCTTTATTTCATTCATCACTAAATGACTCTATGTTTATACTCTACATCATCAATAATACCCAGGGCTATAGTCCTGGTAGGATTAGCCAACATAGTGCCCAAGAGATACTCAATCCTAGTAATCAATTCCTTATCATCAATTAGGAGTCTATCAAAAAAAAATTCCATACACTGAGACTCTAGATCTTGTCCAATACTATTACTAATATATCATTCAAGTGAGCTAGACTAATAGATTTTAGTTTAGGAATCCCATTCCTAATCAACATACTAATGAGATCCCTTAGCCTAGTCTCTACCTCATTCCACTATATTATTAATCCCTTAACTACCTCACCTTATTGGCTTAAGGCATAGTGCTTCAGTTTTTTTGATTTCAAAAAAACAAACATATCAAATAATGATGTTTCAAACATGTTTACTATGGTATCAAGCACTAATAAAATGACCTATCTCTAATTTCTCCTTTTCCTTTTCCAAATTTTAATTTCTCTACTTCATGCCCCTAATCCTAGATTTCATTTGAGTTGAATGAGCCTCAAGGAAGTTCTCCACATCCTCCTCATGGATAATAACCTCACCAAGATATTGCCCTTATACTAAGATTAAGCCTATAAATGGTTCAACCATTTAGAAAGTGAACTCCTCAGTTCCCACTATAGCTTTCCTTATATTTACCCTTTCCAATCCAACTATTTCTAGATTGAATTTCACTTTCTAAAGCACTATGCCTTAAGCCAATAAGGTGAGGTAGTTAAGGGATTAATAATATAGTGGAATGAGGTAGAGACCAGGATAAGGGATCTCATTAGCATTTTGATTAGGAATGGGATTCCTAAATTCAAATCTATTATTCTAGCTCACTTGAATGACATATTAGGAATAGTAGTCGACAAGATCTAGAGTCTCAGTATATGGACAATAAAATTTGATAGACTCCTAATTGATGATAAGGAATTGATCATTAGGATTGAGTATCTCTTGGATAAATCTAAGAGATACTCAATCCTAGTGATCAATTCCTTATCATCAATTAGGAGTTTATCAAAAAAAATTGTCCATATACTGAGACTCTAGATCTTGTCCACTACTATTCCTAATATGTCACTCAGGTGAGCTAGACTAATAGATTTGAATTTAGGAATCCCATTCCTAATCAAAATGCTAATGAGATCCCTTATCCTGGTCTCTACCTCATTCCACTATATTATTAATCCCTTAACTACCTCACCTTATTGGTTTAAGGCACAGTGCTTCAGTGTTTTTGATTTCAAAAAATCAAACATATCAAATAATGATGTTTCAAACATGTTTACTATGGTATCAAGCACTAATAAAATGACCTATCTCTAATTTCTCCTTTTCCTTTTCCAAATTTTAATTTCTCTACTTTATGCCCCTGATCCTAGATTTCATTTGAGTTGAATGAGCCTCAAGGAATTTCTCCACATCCTCCTCATGGATAATAACCTCACCAAGCTATTGCCCTTCTACTAGGATTAAGCCTATAAAAGGTTCAACCTTTTAGAAAGTGAACTCCTCAGTTCCCACTATAGCTTTCTTTGTATTTACCCTTTCCAATCCAACTATTTCTACATTTAATTTCACTTTAGTAATTGGCTATGTGTATTTTGGAGGCTTTGAGACCTCAAATCTAGTGTTATTAGATGCTCTTAGAGCATCTGATTTCTTGATTTTTTGTCCTAAAATGGCCACTATCCTCCTTTCCTTTTATTTTTTATTAGATTCCTTATCCATGGATTGATTTCTTCATGAACATCAATGTTGATAGCCTTGGTTAGGGTCCATGAGTGGGAATGGGATGGGATATTCTGAATTTTCCCATAGACAAGCCAATTAGGGATGATTAGTCCAAAAATGGGGAACTCTTCACTAACCATGTTGATCTTACTTATGGGATGAGTTAGAGTCAACCTTGGCCTCTTCCTTGATCTAACAAGGACCAATGACAACTCTCCCTTCCTCTTTTTTTACTATGCCACTAGAACTATGTCAAGGGCTACTTACTTCCCTTTCTCTCCCTCATATTCCTTTATTTGAACTAAGCATATTTAACCTATGCTTCTTCCTCCTTGGATCCATAATCTTTAGTGTGGTCTTTGAGGGTACCTTTTAATATTTCATCAGTCTCAAGGGTAATCAACTCTAAGTGTTTAATTGGGGATGGTGGTATTTAAATGAGAGATGAGGATGAAGGTCCCTCACTAGGTCTCTCTTTCAAATTTTCATTACCATTTCTATGATTAACTTGTCCTTGGGGATGTGGGAGCTCCATTTGAGGTTGTTCTTGAGGTGGCCTAAAAGGTCTAGGTAATAAATGGTACTAAAGGGGATGCATCTACCATATGTCCCCTATTATTTTTTTATCACTGGTCAATATTTATACAATCTTGAGGTTGGTTTCCTTAAACCTGACCAATACTTCCTCAAAATTACTAGTCTTTATGTATAAGGTGTCATGAGGGCCTAGTTCATGCTCATAGACTACTTTGGAAAGTTGCTTATTCTTCAAATTTAGGCCCATTATATTATTTGTATCCCACTACTTAAGATCATCTAATTTAAATACAAAAGAGTCCTTATGCGTAGACATGGTGTGCACCTTCTTCTAATCTTGTAGAATTATCCTTCCAAGTGTCAAAGGAAAGGGATGGAGGAGGTCTTTCCTTTTCTCTTTTTAAACTCCATCAACACCATAAAGGATTTAGGATGTAATTTCCTATTTGGATAGCTTAGGTGGAATGTAGATATGCAAATTTTAGGGCTAGGTCAGAATTCCTTCAATTCTTATAATTGTGCAATCTAGATAAAACTAGATATCACCCATTAGAGATTCATACTTCTTGATAAAAGGGGGAATCTTGGGAATGGGAATCCTTGTGATGGCCTCCACCAATGTAGGATAGACATAGTCACATATGAGTTATATTTGCTATCTATATTTTAAGATGTACAATTTTGAGTAGTGGTGTGAGATGGTGGTTCTGCCCTTAGGAGACAAGTTCTTGATGTTAGGGATCACGGTGGATGCTAACAGGGCATCTAGAAGATAAGACATCATGTAAAATTACTTACTTGTCTTACTTTTGATAGTGGTGAATTTCTTCCCTATGAATACATTGATCATATCCCCTATTAGAGGACTGAGTTTTTTCTCTACCATAAAGTAGATGTAGGACACCCAACTATTGTTGACATAAGTGTTGACATGGGCTCATAATTCTCTATTTAATAGGGTCATGATTACCCTAATCCCTTTTTTAAACTATAAAATGGGAATATTTCCATCAAAGTCCCAAAATGAATGGTTCCCTTGGAGCAACCATGGTCTAAGGATGGTGTCTAAGTCATTCTCAGTGGTTCATGCTTTGATTGTGGGTAGGTCTACATGGGGTTTTGGTAATTTATAATAAATCTCAAAGGATAATGGGTTAATATCAGAAACTCTCCTAGAGCTTCCCATGGATATTCCAATCACCATAAATTCTACAATCAATGAAAATTAGAGCAAGGATGTAAATAAAATGAAGTACCTCTAATTTGGTAGCTACATCGTGGAGGTTGGCCCTTTGAACCATGACTAGGTCATAGTACTTTCTGCTAATCTTAGAAATTATTTACTCCTTAGTGATGGGTTACATCTTCTCTATGGTGAATAATAGTTTAGACCAATTCTTATTTTGATTATTTAAGGCTATGACATCCATCTTAGTATCCTAAAAACCTTTCCTTCATTTTTTGTAGATAGGTATAGCTTTGTCTCATCTCTCAATTATTGTATTTGAGTTGCCATGGCTTCTATGCTTATAAATTCTTCACAATTGGATTTAAAATGGTCTCTAGTTAGCTCTTCCATGCTTAAAAACACAATTAATCCTCTTTTTAATTCACTTGTAATCAAGACAAGTTTACCTAGGATACTTTTATACAAGTTAGGGCATTGAAGATTTAATGGTGATAACTCATTTAGATTTCAGCTCATACATGCTTTGGATTTAATTTGGACCTATTTATTTATACATTTGCATTCTAAGGCACCTAATATCTCTTATTTTATCACTTTTTTCTTATATGGTGCTTATGTGACATCAATCTAGAACCTTTCATAACATTTTTCATAAATGACTTTTGAGCACTAGTTGTTCTCATTTAAAAATGCTCCATTTGCTTCGCATCATCAGATCAAGATCCTAGATTAGTGCAAGCCATTGATTATGATCTAGGATCTTGCTTATTTATTGGTTCCATTAATACTAAGTCCCTTAGTTATGCCACTTGGTATCTCATAGGCTTCCCAAGCTCTCGAACCATTGTCAGTTATGTATTGAATGTGCATTTTCCATGCATCACACTTGTGAGCTCTTGAAGATTTATTGAAAATTCATTGGTACCCTCACATTATTGGATCATCCTCTAATCATGAATCATGAGCTATATTATCTAAAAATATGAATGATCTTTAAGTTAGCATATAGGCATAAAAGAACTTACGCTAGAATGTTTTTACCTATGTTTAATCCATATTAATAAACACAAATAGACTTAGGTTAAAGCATTTTACGCTAAGTTTTAAATCAAAGAACCATGTAGGGACTTAGGTTTTAAATACCTTAGGTTAAGGTTCATTTTATGTTTATTAGATATGAAATGAACTTTAGGATAAAGTGTTTATACCTAAGTCTCCAAGTTTCATACAAAAGGGACCATGGCTAAGTGTTTTAAATCAAATTTTATGTTGTGTTTAATAAACACAACACATACTTTGGGCCAAAATATTTATGCGTAGATCATAAGACATACTAAAAAGGGTCAAAATGATATAAGGATTAAATGTTGAAATTTGACATAAGGCTTTTTTGTATTAATAAACACATTAAACCTTAGGTTAAAATCATTTGGGCTAAGTTTTATGTCATGAATATCCTTTTAAAAAATACTTAGTATAACTCTCCAGCTTAAGGTTCACAACATTCAAATAAAATACAATGGGGATATTAAGATGTAAACATAGAATAAGTTTGTTTCACATATATTTTGACCATAAGACCATTTCAATACTTGTATTTCAAATATTTATAGTGTTTGAGCATCCTCCAAGGTCTTTTATTAGCATACAAGGCAATTTATGAGCATCTTAACAACATTTAGGAGTACATCTTAGTCCTGAGAAAAATAATTCATTATCTTAAATTTGATGGTCTCATGGACATCAAATACGTCCTCACAGACATTGAATGATGGTTTTACAAACATCAAATTTATGCTAATGAAGCTTTTAGTTTGATGGGCTTAAAGTTGATAGTCATGTGAACATCAAATACCTCCTCATGGACATTAAATGATGGTCATGATAACTTCAAATTTAATCTCATAAAATTTTCTATGTTTTAATATGAGAGTGCCACTTGGCACCTCCGTGGGGTCTCCCAAGATCTAAAATCCATTTCACTCTATTGGATCAAAAATCATGATGTCGTGATGATTATCTGATCATGATCTAGGAGCTTAATATTGATTGGTCCCTTCTAACATGTTGGCCCTTTTGATTTTAATCTTAGAATGTGGAAGTGCCACATGGAAACTCCATGGATCTCCTAGGATTTTGAATTTTAAATGATGTCCTACCTCCATCTGATCTTTATCCCATGATAAAGTGAGGACTGTTGATCAAAATTCAAGTGCTCAAATATGATTGGTCCAAAGGAGTAATTACTCATATTTGTCAAGATTTCAACACGTCATCTAATTGAAAGGTTTCAAAGAAACATGGATCATTGAATCTTGTGAGTTGCATGCTTTTTTAGTATAATACCTAGGCCTTTCTCACTCTGTTAGATCAAGACTAGTGATGAAGTGTAAGTCATTAGATATGTAAGAAAGTAAGGACATTAAATTAAGAATAGTAGTAAAGTAAAGACTTAGGATAAAGTGTTAATTCTAAGGTATCATTCATATTATTAAATATGTCAGGGCCTTAGGATTAAAAATTTAGGCTAAAATGTTAACAAAGGGACCATTTAAAAAATAAAAGGGACCCTAAAATATTAAATATTATACCTGATTATAAATAATAAGGAACTAACGGGGATGATAATAAAGAGGACCAAACATATTTTACGATAAATTTTTAGTTGTGTTAACAAACATGACTAAGCTTTAAACATAAAACTTGTGCTCAAGTCCAAAATAAATTTAAAATTATCTCACCAATTACTTCCTTCCAAATTCAAATTTGAACCAAGGGTTTGTCCTAGGGTTTTAGAACATAAATCCATGAGCAAGGATGCAATTAAACTTGGAACTTAAATACATGAAGACCAATTATTATAAATGTTAGGAAAGTTTTAAAATTAAAACATAACTCAATAACCAATTTTGATAAAGTGGATGATCTTCAAATTCTAAATAGTATCTAAATTAGGGCATGCTTACATGGTTAAGCTTCAAAACATATCAAGGGTCCTAATTTTCAAAAAATGGGGTTATGTTGACCTCAACAACTTTAAACATCCATAATTGGTCTCTGTAAAAGCATGACAACTTTGCACAGTGTAACTATGAAACATGTTCCTCTCTCCATCAATCCTACCTAATCCTTTTGACATAAATGACATCCATAGTGTCCATTTTGACATCAATGACAATAATATTTCTAACAATCTCCCCCTTTGGCAATTATGGCAAACTAAATTCTCTAATGCAAACATAATGTTCTAATCTTCTAATATATAGCTCCTTCTTTGCTATTTGTTGCATTGGCTTCTAATAAGAATGAAATAAAGTTGTTCATACCATACTTGATCCCCCTTAAGTAATTTCATATTTTCCTAAACTCATCTTAGACACTTGATCTACTCTTCCAAACTTTTATAGAGAGCATTCACACCTTTTCTCAAAAATTATACAAAGAGAATTTACCCTTTTTCTCCCCCTTTGACATCAATGTCAAAGGGAATCCTCCTCATTGTTTGTCTAAAGTTTTATCCTCCTTTATTAGATAAAGGATTTTTTAAAATAATATGCAACTTTCAACTCATTAGTAATTTTTAGGAGTATAAATACTTGAGTTGACTTTTCTCTCTTCTCTTAGGGATTAATTAAGCTTCCATGAGACTCCCCATAGACTCATGCCCTATCACTAGTGATTTAGTGATGTAATGTAGGAACCACTACTCCCAAATTCTATCTTAGATATTAAAAATTTTCCTTGGGAAGAGATTTGTTGAATATGTCTACAATCTGGTCCTTTGTTGACACATATTCCATTATGATCTCTTGATCTGTAACCCTTTCTCTTAAGAAGTGATACTTGATTGATATGTGATTGGTTCTAGAATGCATCACTGGATTCTTTTATATATTTATTTAAATTGAATTATTACAAAAAATAGAAATAGGTGACTTGTAATCATCCTTGATGTCTTTGAGTGTTTTCTTCATCCACATTACTTGAGTGAAACATACCACTACTAATACATACTCTTCTTCTGCTATAGAAAGAGTAACTAAGTCTTATTTTTTGCTTAAGCATGAAACAAATCTATTTCTAAGGAAAAATGGACCACCACTAGTGGTTATTATATCATCTACACTTCCTATGAAATCACTATCTATATGTGCTATTAAATTTAAATATTAACTTGTAGGGTACCATAGGTCATATTCAATTGTGCTCTTGATGTATCTAAATATTCTTTTCACTACATTGACATGTGACTCTTTAGGAGCAGCCTAAAATCTAGAAACCATGCACATTACTTTCATGAAATTTAGTCTTAATTTATTTAGGTATAATAAGCTACCTATCATTGATATATGCATAGTATGATTTGCATCAAGTGACTCATCCTCTTTTCTCAACTTGCATCCTGTTATCATGGTAGTACTGACTAGTTTTCTATCTTCCATTCTAAATTTCTAGAGCATTTCCTTCACATATTTGGTTTTTGATATGAATATACCTTCATCATATTGTGTTATTTGTAGACCAAGTAAGAAGTAAAGTTCTCCTAGCATATACATCTCAAATTAACTTTGCATTTGTGTACCAAATTATTTTCACATTTTGTTATTTCTACCACGAAATATAATGTCATCTAAATAAACAATAACAATCAGCATATTCTCACCTTCAGATTTGAAGTATAGATTATTGTCTACACATCCTTTATTGAAACTTCATTATTGTATGTATTGGTCTAATCTTGAATACCATGCTATAGGTTCTTATTTTATACCATAAAATGTTATATTTAGTCTACACACATAATATTCTTCATTTTAAAATTGAAAACCTTCTGATAATGCAATATAGACTTCCTCTTTTAGGTTCCCATTCAAGAAAGCAAACTTTACATTCATTTGATATACTTTTAATTTATTCTAAACAGAGAATGCTAGAAGCATTCTTATAGATTCTAATCTAGCAACTATAGTAAATGTTTCCTCAAATTTTATGCCTTCTACTTGTGCATATCCCTCATACACCAATCTCACTTTATTTCTTATAATACCTTGATCTTCACTGATCTTGTTTTTATACACCCATTTTGTTCCTATCACATTCTTATTTGAGGGTCTTGGAATTAATTGCTAGGTTTTTTTATTTTCTATTTGGCTAGTTCTTATTCCATGGATTTTAGCCAATTATCATCCTTGAGGTCTTCAACATAGCTTTTAGGCTTAATTTTAGACATTAGATCAAAAATTACTTGCTCCTTGTTGATTGCAACTCTTCTCCTTGTCTAAGATATTTCATTCTTATTACCAATTATCTACTCTTTAGGATGATCATTTTGAACAAATAATGGAGGTGATTTTTCATTTTTTTCCCTTAGCCTCTTCACTATTTTATTCTTCTTCAAGATTTGACTCTTCATTACTAGTTTCCTTGTTAGGTTGAACATGTTTTATGCCTTATTCTACCTTGATATATTATCTATCCACCATCTTGTGTAGCCTCTTATTGTAACATATATAGGATTTGATTTGAGTGAAATAACCAAGAAATATTCCCAGTTTGTCCTCCTTTCTTCTTATGTAGCATTTGCTACCAAACACTTTGAAGTACTTCATAGAAGCAAGATTTCCATACCATAGATGATAGGGAGTTTTGTCACTATTTATCCTATATTGAAATTTGTCCAAGATGTATACTTCTATTTGGATTTCTTGTCACCAATATCCATCAAGTAGCTTGGCCTCCTTTAACATTATTTTGGCCATTTCCTTGACTATTTTTTTCTTTATCTCAACAACTCCATTTTGTTGTGGAGTCATTGCTATAGATTAAGGAATTTTGATCCCATGCTTCTCAAAATACTCTATGAATTCATTTGAGGTGAATTCTCCATCTTTATTAGATATTAAGAATTTGATTTTTATTCTAATCTCATGTTCAATAATGGATCTAAAGATCTTGAATCTCTCAAAGGGTTGGGATTTGTCTTACAAAAAGGTTACCCATGTCATTCTTGAGTAGTCATCTACAGATAACATGAAGTGTCACTCTTATTTATATCCTCTTATCTTGTTATGACCATAAATATCAATATGAACTAATTTTAGAGGCTTCTTAGTTGCATACTCCTTTGTTTGAAATCTAACCCTTATTTGCTTGCCTAGTTGGCATTCATTGTAATTAGTATCTACAAGTTTTGTTATCTTAGGAATGTGTCTTAAACACTTATTTGAGCTCAATTTTATTATATTATCAAAGTTGACATGACCCATTCTCCTATGCCACAACCAATTATCATTAATCTTTCCCATCAAGAAACTATTACCATTCACTTCAATAAGATTGTAGATATTTCTCTCAGTTATTTTCCCTTCTACAACTATTTTGCTAGATATCTTTAGCTTTTAGCCTTCTACATCAAATGTGACCTTATATCCATTGTCACAAATTTGGTTGACACTTAGGAGTTTATGCTTCAATCCTCAAACATAAAGGACATCATGTGTAATCAATTTACCATCTATGGTTAAGGTTCATTTACTTTTGATCTTCAATGTTGTGTTGTCTCCTAAGCTGATAGATCCTTCCCTATATTTTCTTAATTTGGTGAACTTACTCTTATCACTAGCAATATGCTTTGAGAAGCCACTGTCTATCACCCAAAAAAAATTCTCCTTAGTATGGAGTGTAGTCTGAGCAATCATGGATTTATTTTTCACTCTCCACACATCCTTGCATTTCTTATTTAGCTTCTTTTCAAAAACTTGTGAACCTTTATTCACACCGAGAGGCATGTGTTTCTTTACAATGTGTAATTTTTATCTTACAAATATAGTTATATAATGTTTAGCTATGTGTCTAAATTTATTACAATAATAACACATTACATTCATATCTACTAAGGGTGTAAATGAATTTTTGCTAACAAAATTGATTCTCCTTGTAGTTATAGCTCTGTAATTACTATCCCTATGACAAAAATGATTATATATATAAAAATAAACATAAAAATATGAGGAATACCTAGTCATATCATTTATTTGTGAATCATGAGGATTTTTTCTAAGATATGGCTTCTTCAAGTTTATCACCTTGGTGTATCTATCAGCATCAACTACCTTTGTCTTTTTCTTTTCTTTGGCCTTCATTTCTTGTTCTGATTTCTTCACAATAGTTGTGTTTGAGTGTCTTTTTGTGTCCTTGAAAATTTTCTCTTTCTTTGATTATGATTCTCCTTCTATTTTGAAATTTTCATATAGGTTAGTAGATGTACTAGTTGAATAAATTTTACCCTTCTCATAACCCAAACATAATCTCTCATTTGAGGGCTTTTGAGTGTTGATTAGTTCATCGAGAATGTCTAATCCTCCTATTAAATTTAGACTTTTATCTAGTTGACCTTTGGCATTTTCAAGCTCTTTTCTCAAAGACACTATTTATACCTCATGCTTCACACATTTATCAAATTTAGATTGTAGTTCCATTTTGAATAAATATTCTATTCTTTTAGCCTCTTCAATTTGTGTCTTTGTGATAATTACCTTATGATCATATTTCTCAAGATTTTTAGACATTTCTCAATTTCCTTTTATCAAATTTTCTTTTGTTTTGAGTTCTCTTTTCTCATCTTATCAATCTCATCTAGAGCACATATGAGCTCACATTTTAGATCCACTTATCCTTCTTATTCTTCATATGAGTCTTCAACTTCATCTTGATCTAAATTTATATAATTTGATCCTAGTGTCATGAATAGGGATTCATTTCCATTGGACACAAAATCATAGTCATGATCATTATTTGAACTATGACTATATTCCATTGAGTCACTATCTTTTTTTTGTGTACAGACCTTTCTTATTATTTAAGAAGTTCTTCTTCTTAGGATAGTAGGGTTTCACCTTTCTACTACTTTATAATTGCTTAGATCTATCCTTATTATTATGAGGGAATTTAGTAGAAAAACATCCTATTTTACCATAGTTAAAGATTTTGAAGGGTAACTTACCTCTATACTTTCCAGATCCTCTCTTTAGTCTTCTAAAAAGGTTAGGTTTTTCTTCATCAATCTCCTTAGATTTAGATGTAGATGTTTCTTCCTTTACTTGCTTGGATACTTTCAATGCAACTTCTCTCTTGAAGGTGTCTTCCTCTCCCATTATCATCTCATAGGTTGTAAAGGTCCCTTGTAGCTCATCAATAGTGAGTTTATCTATATCTCTTGATTATTTTATTGTAGATATTTTAGAGAAATATCTTCATGGAAAAGATATTAAAACCTTTTTGATAATGATTGAATCTTTCATATCTTCTTCAAGGCCTCTAATTGAATTTACTATTTAATCTACCATGAGAAGTTAGTTTGTAATCTTCTCCTCTTCATTCATCTTAAGACTCTCAAACTTGCCTTTGTAAGTTTGTAACTTACCCTGATTTACCTTTTCATGTCCTTCATATATTCCCTTTAACTTTTTCTAGATATCTTGTGCTTTCTAACTATGCATAAGTTTGACAAACTCTATGTTTGAAAATCCATAAATAATTTCATTCTTTTCCTTAGAATTTCTATCATATGCCTTTTTTGTATCTTGATTATTAGGATTATAGAAATGGTTATATATCAATTTACCATAGACATTCATACATCAAACCCTAATGAGGATAAATATGTTTCCATTCTTATGATCTAAAATGCATAGTTAGATCCATCAAAGAGAGCTTCTTTGTTTGATAAATATCCTTCTTGATTATCCATTGTGTTCATTGGTCCAATATCTACTTGAATTGATTAAGATTTTTTCAAAGAACCCTAGGCTCTGATACCAATTGTTAGAACACAACGAGATAATGAAAGGGGGGTAAATCACTATATAAATTAAATCTAGTCCTTTAATATCTTTTATATTAGATTAAAATATATATGTAAATCAAATAAATCATGTAAAGATAATACACACATAAATACTCATGACACTATATTTATACCCTCACTAGTTAAACTTTTAAAAGGAACCAACCCTAAGGAGACATCAATCCCATAATTTAAGAGAACCAATTATAAATAATGATCCACTCCCTAATCTGAGTACCCACTCAAGTTATCTGATGGTATCAACCTATCAAACTCTTCTATGGAGCTACAACTCCAATTTAAAAATCAAATTCATACATGAATCCAAATATTTGTTTTTTAGAGGTCTAATATATAAATAATCATATTCTACACATTTTATATGTGCCTTTCTTCCCCTCTACTCTTCCTTAGTTTTCTAGTCATATGTCTAGATATCTCTCTCTTTGACACACTTCATTAGCTTCACCAACCACTTTACTCTTCTCTACCTGCTATTTTTATATCTTTATAATTTTATATTTGACACACTTCATTGTATTTTGTTCTTTATTTCTATTCAATTTGGCTTCGAATCAAAAACAATTATTGTAACTACTTTTTATTTATCCTGGATATCTTATATTTAAACAAAATATATAGGGATTATTTCTTCCCATTGTTCACACTCAGACTAAAAGAACATCTTAATTTTGGACTTTAGTTCATTAAGACTTAAATTTTTAGTTTTTAAATATTGATTTCATTCATCAAACCATAATTTAAAATCTCCTTACTATCTATAGAATAAATTAGACTCAAGTTTTGATGCATAAGCTCTTTAATGTAGATTTGATCAATTGGATAGATTAATATAATTATCTATGTTGAGATATGGATCTTATATGGAAGGTCTTCCATGTTCCTTCAACTAACCATATGTGTGGACATGAATTTAAATGTTATATGTTGATCTTGCCTTTAGAACCATGATCTGATGGTCCATATTTAAATAGCTCAACTTTAAAATGCATTCATTTGATCTTTAGATCCTAGCTTCTACATGTTGTTTGATATTTGAAAATGCATGACCATTACCTTGACTTGGTCATTAAAATTTGACACTTTGACCTCATATCATAGTTTCCTATATATTTAGATCAATTTTGATGTATTTATCTTCTCAAACTTGATTAGTCTTTAACTTGCCACTCTATCAATAAATAATTATCACTTTATAAAATTTGGATCTATTCTCTTCATTGGATCTCCTTTGAATGATCACTCATGCACCATTAGATCTTATAAAAATATCATTATTTATATCTATCTAACCCTAAAAAATATGACACTTTGAATTAACACATTCCTTTTGTACATAGATGTCAGTTCTTACTATTGAGACATTTGGCATCCTTGTATTGGTCCTCTATCTTATAGACTCATGTGATTTTGATTTTTAGTATTAGAATATTCACTTAGAGGGACCTTTGACACTTTAAACTCATCATGCTTCTTTGGATCTCCAATGTCTAATTAAGCATGAGCCATTTGATCTTTGAACTAGCTTGATCATTAACTCTGACAAGCTTATGCTCATTAGGTTTGTATCTGACAAGCTCTGTGAATGTGACACTTATCACTTACGCACTCACTCATATATCCTTTTGATAATTTAAATTTGATTTTATTTTTTAGATCATCTACATATGATAAATCATGTGTTTTTATTCAAGCTAAAATATAATATAAAGTCTAAGACTTAAGAAATATTAAGCCCATTGACAATTTCTCAGAGCTAGTAATTATTGGGTCAAGGGACTGGTTTCATAATGATGCCAAAGGATTAAGCTATAACCAAAGATATCAGTTCCTAGATATACCAAGTCAACATTAAAATATAACTCTACTTTTTGATGTCGTTGATAAATCATTAGGGTTTTATTGAGAAACCTTGTCCAGTCTAAGAGCAAAGATAAATCGATTTTGAGCTCATTTCTTGTCATCTAAATTTATGGACCATATTTTTATAATGTACATGAAAAACCCATAATATATCTTCTATATGTTTGAATTTAAACATTCATAAATGGTCTCTATAAAAGTATGACAACTTTTCATAGTGCAACTATGAAACATGATCTTCTCTCCATTAATCCTGCATGATCCTTTTAACACCAATGACATACATAGTGTCCCTTTTAACATCAATGAAAATCATATTTACAAAATATGGAGAGTGTGATAAAAAAAGGTAATATTTGATACATCTTCAAGTATTAAGACTCAAGAATAAATCTCTCTAATACCATATGCAATCAAAATTAAGACCTACTGGTGGAAAACCTATAGGTCCTCATTATGGACTAAAATCTCATTGTCCTCCAAACAAGAATAGGGTCAAACTAGGAAACATGACATAAATGAAAAAATAGGAGAGCACACAAACTCATGAAGAAAACTAAACCATTTGATAACTAAAGGAAAGGTAGAAGAGTGAGCTCATAAGCCTAATGTTTCTACATAGGTTTTCATATAAAAATAAGAGAGTGAGGTTTTGAAAATGCCATAAAAAGGCCACTAGAATTTATAGTATAATGGAAATGAACTCTTATGAAATTTTAATAATCTAAAAGTGCCATGGTATATTTGAGAGAGCTAATTTCAAGGCTCATGTTCAAAATCTCCTCTAATCAACACCTATAGCCAAACCTTGAAAAGGATAATAAGTAGTTGAAAATAGTGTATGCTTGGGAAGATGTGTTCTTTTGTAAATTTAGAGGAGGATCTAAAATTACAAGAGTATAAAAAATTCATTGAGACTATCATTTATGTGAAAGTGGGTCCTAAAATAAAATATACAATCAATCTATCTTATAACCACCTATAGGTTCCTTTGGTAAGTGGACATGTTATAGGCTTGAAGAGAACATTAAATGCATAGTGCTTATTTTGGGGATTTTATTAATCCATGAACAAATTCTAGTATTCATTTTGAATTTAAAATGATTAGGTAGAAAGTGTAGACAAGATGATCAAATCAACTTCTTTAAACCCCTCTATACCTAGCCAATTTGAGTTATAGGCCTCTCTGCCTTGGTAAATAGAAGTTACTTATTTAGAGTGGATAAAATAGGTAATAAGAGAGTTAAATAATTTGACAAAGGTTTCACAGTGATTACATAACTACAAGGATCACTAAGACTCACCTAAAGTGAAATAAATAATGATAACCCTGTCTAGGCTATGTATAATCTAACTCATACACATGAAGGCTATATGTGTATACATGAGAAAAGAGGTTTGTTAAGGGTGGTATGAAGGTTTGAGGATTTTATAAGGTTAAATATGTTATTAAAAACCCTTGATATGCATTCAAAAGAAAATCAAAATAATAAAAGTGTCATTTATTCTCTCAAGACCATCTCGAGCTCCTCCAATAGGTGACTACATTTAAAATTAGAACTTTCCATTACTATTGAGAAAATGAAAATATGTATGGGAAAAATAATATTCAAGGATGATAATTAAGTCCTCATAATATATACTAATGGCATCAATTATTTATTTAGTTCTACCACCTCTATGAATAATGCTTAGAACTATTAACCCCCTCTCTAATGGCTAGTTTGCACAACAACAATCAACATCATGCACTCAAAACTATACATTAAAAATTAATGCAGACTTAAGATCATATGTATAGTTGAGGGGGATATTAAATTTGAAAATTGTGGAATTATTTCAAGATTTAAGGGGATAGGGTTTATGAATAATTGTTAATAACATAAGTCACTTTAAACCCTCCTAAAACCCTAAAAGTGACCAATTGAGAGAGATGAACCTATAAATCAGATGAGATGACATAATTTACTCCTAAAATCTCTTGGATATTTTTTATTACTCTAAATATATTATCTAGGTGTACTTCATTTTTACATGTAGTTGTATAGACTGTAATAAATGCACTATTTTTTAGGTATTTTTAGGGTTTTGAATATACAGACACTTTAAAATTATTTTAAGAGGTAATTTTGGATTTATTTAATATATTTAAGCCCAAAAATAAATAATATACATTTTTTAAGTGATCAAACAAAGCTCATTTTTCAAGGTAACCTCAAACAAGCCTAAAATGAGAGTAAGTGGCAATATCATTTCATGGTTCTCACACTTTCACATGGTTTCATGGACTAAAATTTGGAAATTATGTTGGTTATATGATATTTAAATTTAATCACTCACTTTTGTGTGGTTTCACATGTTTAGGAGAGATTTAGAGTAAAAAATTAGGCTTATAGGTAAGGAGGCCTAGTTGAAGAGAGAAAGGCATAAAAAGGCACTTACACTCACTTTTAAGACCTAAAATTTGTCATAGAGATGGAAATACATATTGGGTATTTAAATATATGTTAATTTTCTAAATATAATTTGTAAAATTCCTTACATAAAGAGGTTTACAATATTTTAGGGTTCTAAGGAAAATAGTCCTAATGAGATCTTGAGGAGTAACATGGAGTTTTGGGATTTGTTTTAGGAAAAAATGGATTGATTCAGGTATGATAAGTTATTTTAATGTATATCATGGATATATATCACCATATATAACATGAAATCAAATTTTGATCTGCTTGGACAAAGCTAGGCATGGGAAATAAAGAGTTTCAAGACACCTAAGCATATGAATGGTTAGTGCCATTTAAATGTCAAACAAAAGGAATTTTTAAATTTAGGTAGGTATAACATGAGAATTTATGAAGTCATTGATGGATAATTTATGAGTGATAATCCTATTTTTTTCTCTTCTTATTTAAGGAAAGGTAGTTTTCAAGAAGATGTGCATGTTGTCAAGCTGAGTTTCTAATTCCTATGCTAATTAGAGATTAGAGAATATTCATAGGAGAGACACATGGATTTGGAATTATATTTTAACTATTTTATAACTCCTTTTTTTTAACTCTCACATGGACACTTGGAAATCTCCTTCCAGAACCCCTTTATCTTCTTCATTCTCCATATAAGTTGCCAATTTTGGCCTTGTAAGATATCCACATCTATTATGGAAAAGACCTAAAATTTTGAATAGTGATTTTTACTTTAAATAAAATACTTAAATATGGTTTTATGTTTTTAACTTCTTGTTTAAGTGTGTTAAGTATTTCATAGTTGAATGGCAAGTGATAGTTATCTCTTCGAGTGTTTATCTCACTCTTTCATGCTTTGTGTAAGTAATCTACCTTATAGTTGGTCACATGATGTGTATTTAGTTTTTTTGTGTGTATTTAAGTGTAAAGAAGAGTATTAGTGTCTATGATCAAAACTACTATTCATCTACCTTGATAAATACATTGCATCTTACCTTCATGTGGAAACACTTTTGTTAGGAGAACCTTAGGTGTTGAGATTAGTTTTACAAATTACCCTTTCATAGTGAAAATTAAAGTAATATTGTGGAGTTAGTATTGGTGCATCACCTCTATTAGATTAGTGTTAATCTCCTTTTATTCATTTTATTTCAAAGCAACTAGATTAGTGGTTATTTGTAGTTATGGTGCAAGGGAGCTAGCCCTTCAATCTAAAGACTCATCTCTACCAAAGGTCATCAAAAACTTGAGAGATTTTTCCATGTTACATAAAATTTAAGGAGGATAGAGTATACCTACTCATTGTGAAAATTTTATTGATAACATTTATAGGGGTGGCTAGTGAAATAACTACGTCATTAATGATGTACAATGACAAAAATATTCATGGTGTGGAATTCTAGTGTCTATAGACTTAGTCAAATGTCTAAAAAAGAAAAAATGACATATTCAAGTGTCCATACAAAAATAAATGTCATATTCAAATGTAAAACAAGAAAACAAATGCATAGGGGCCACAAAACATGGAGTATATTCAAATACTAAAACAACAAAGACAATAGCAAGGCAAGACACTCAAGGAAGTGCAATATTGAAAGCATAAACAACTAGCTTAAACATAATATATTAGTTCATGGATCATACATGTTAGCAAAATATGTTAATTAAATATCATATCAAGTACACTATGAAATATATAAGCATGGATAAAATCATATATAAGTACATACTCTCAAGAATGATAATGTAAAATGAACATATAATGATATAACCTAGATGTATTGTTATTAAATAACTAGATGCCCCTAATATCCACATTAAATAAGTGGAAGGAATTCCCAACATATGAAAGTGCTTATATCATGTATCTGTGTATGCATGTATCACACTCAAAATATGCATGCAACACATGTATATAGAACTAAATGAGTATTTTCCACTAATATGGAACCAATAACATAGATTCCAAGGAGATAATAGAACATGTAAATATATAAAATATTTTTGGATTTTTTAATTTAAATTATTGTTATTTTTTAAATTTTTGAATCCATAGAAGCTACACTATTATATTAAACAATGGATGATCCTATGTATCTCCCCATTACAAAAATAGTGCAATAAATTGGTTATACTACCAAGAAACATACATAGGTGAAATATCTATCCTTTTAGTATTTTTGATGATCTAAATATGTATAATAGTAATCTATGGTCATGAAGAAATAGTAGTAGGGGTTCATGGAACCCATCACTGAAGGGTCTATGGTTTCTTTTCAACAATAATAATAGGAACATGTGTAGGTGATTTATATATGTAAATATTGTTTATATTAGATGAGAATTATATAGAATCCACCATGGATATATGATACTATGTTATCTCAAGTACTAGCTATAGACACTCATTTTCAGCCATATTATGTGTCTAAATAGACATTAGATCAATTTTTAGTAAACAACTCAAATTAAGCCTAAAAATCATTAAAATGACCAAATTCATCTATACACCTAGTGTTCATCATTATAATCATATTAATGCATCCCTATTTAGGTTAATACACTATAATAAATAATAACCTCTTGTCAATTCATCCCTAGTCAAAATGTGATCTAGCAAATCATCAATTTTGATCAAGTGTGAAGGACAACCATGTCAAAATTCAAAAATGACAATTAACATAATCAAAGTTGCTCAAATAATTAAATCTAAGTAAATGGTTAGTTAAAACACTGAATGTTAATTAGTGAATTTATAAAAATATAAATTCACCTAAAATATCTAAAAATGATGACATCATGCATGGCATAGGCTGAAAGTGGTCAAACACTCAAAATTCAATGCAAAAAACACAAATTTATGTAAGCCATGCCTCATAATTTTAAAAGTAATAGCTTTATTTATGGCCTTGGGCCTCCAAAATTGAATTGATTTTTACCACACATAATGACCTTGATTAAGATGAAAGGTCATAAATTAATCTCCTCATTTTTTAAAACCCATAAATAGGAGGGTGGTCACATAATTCAAAGAGTGATTTTTTTGAAATATTATTATGCAAAAGTACCTATAGAAATCTTCAACAATCAATAAATGCTATAAGAAAATGGCAAGGTGAACAAAGACAGATGATGCACATGCACCATTGATAAAGATTCTTTTCCCACAAGGCTAAACACAAACCCCCTATGCCAACTTATAATTTCAATTCACAAGGAAGGTAAAAAGTGTTTTTTTTTTAAAAATCTTTTCATTGTTTTTTTCAATAATTGCTCCCCTAATAATCTAGGTTTGGAATGCTAGTATTAAATATGTTTTTTGTTATTTTTCACTTGATTAACACATGGACTAACATTTTCATCAAATTTCTTGATTACATAATGGCACACCAGTGGTATCTATGCAACCCAAATAATTATTCTAATTATTTATCATCATATTAATCCATAGGCATATAAAATTCAAAATTTAGTAACTTGAGTGTGGCTACTGACACCCAATCCATAGGTCCATCTTGCTTGCTCTCATGACCCTCATATGCATGTTTTCACTAATTCATAGTCATCCATAGCCTTTGAAACTAAACCCTTTCAAACCCAAATTTATCTTTCCATGCCTAATACATCCCCCTAAGTCTCGTCAACCATGGACAACAATTCCCAAACTTGAACTATAGCACTAAAACCTAGGGTGTCTAATTTTTGGAACTATTGTCCAAGTACATTTTGGCCTCTAATGGTCATATTCTTCCAAATCCTTATCCTAATTCATGTTTGACTAACACAAATTCATTTATTCCACAATAATTAGATACCCTATAAACTTTCATTCAAATTCCATTTGGAAAGGTTGACACTCATTTACAAGAGAGAAGTAAGAATACAAGTAAGACTACTCAAGCACTTTTCCCTATTATTTGCATATAGCCATTCAATAGAATTTTAAGCTTATTCAAACCTTTATAATATTCCATAGTCATTTCAAGTACACCAAGTTTCACATTTACTTTCATTTTCATCACACTATTTCACTAAGCATTTGAATGTGAGAACTACATATAGATTGATCCCTCCTTAGAGTATTGGTATGTAGGTAAAGTGCCCACACATGGAGCATGAAGTGCATCAACTATATCCTTTACACACTAACCCCTCCTCTCCTTTCTCAAAATTTTACATTAAATTTTAATCATAAAGAGAACCTAAATTATTGAAGATTAAATCAGGTACATAGTGAGTTCTACAGACTTTCAATCTTTGATATTTTATATATAAGGTCACACATACCTAACACACAAATCCCAAAAATCTTAGATCACTAGTACAACATCATTAAGATAAGACTAAAACACCAAAAACTAGGGTGTCCCACTTTTGTCACTCCTATCTAATCAAGAAACAAACTCCAAATTCCTATTTGTGATAGTCTCCCAAGCCTACACTAAATTTTCTAGACCCTGTCTCTCTCAAAACAACACAAAATTAGATAAGTTTGATTTTCTCTATCTCACTAATATTTCTAGAAAATACCTAACTATAGTTAAATTTCAAAATTTAATAGCCTAATTATAGTACATTATTTATTTATTTTGTCTACTTAGACCTATTTATTAAATAGGAATAAAACTACATTATTCCCAAAAATAATAAATTATTTAGTGAACTCAACTTACTTTGAATTTTAGATAAAACCCTATAAACCCTAGGGTAAATTCCTAGATGATTTTTCCCATTAATTTTTGAATTTTTTTCCTAAATATTAAAATAAGAAATTCCTCTCAAAATTTAAATTTTTTTAGTAAATTTTAAAATAATTATAATTCAAACCCTAGTTGCATTAACTAGCTCCCAGTAATTTACTAACATTAATCAAATAATTTATTGATTTTTTTCTTACACATATAAATCAAAAACTTAATTCAAATTCTCAAATTCAATATTAAAATTTCAAAAATAATTTTATTTCAACCCTAGTTGCATCAACTAGGTCCCAATATTTTTTCAATAATTTTGCAAACAGTTTTTGAATTTTTACTAGCATATTTAAATAAAAACATCCATTTAAAACTCAAAATTAAATAGTAATTTCACCAAAAAATATTTTTCTCAAAACCCAAGTTATACATACTAGGTCCTATTCAATCAAATATTTTCCACTAATTTTCTAAATTTTTACTTGCATACTTAAATCTGAAATTCAATTTTAATTTAAAACATTCCTAGTATTTTGCAAAAATATCACTGTTAAATCCCTAGTTCCATATACTACCACCTACTTGATTCTTGAGGTATCACCTTACATCCATAATCAAATTACAAAAATGATTCTCACTTATGTACAATTGTTTCTTACATTTCTTGTAAATAAAAAATAAATGATAATGGGCCCTATCATGTACATGAATGATAAAGTCTATCATATGTTAGTACAAAGCATCATTATTTACCTCTCATGCTTAATTTTAATTATATAGGATGATATGACAAAATTCATTGCTAAAAAATGCACAAGAGTTCAAAATTCGTTTTTCATATTCTCTTTCAATCATACACAACAATTACCAAATCCATTTTGATAAACTAATTTGAAATGTTATGTTACATGTCAAATTTCTATATGCCTTTATGAAAAAATTCATGATCTCTATCCTTTACTTTCTATCACTCATGTGGAAAACTTTTCAACCTTATCATGCTAAACATGTTAGAAATGTTATGATTCATGTCAAAATTTTGTATGCATTCATGCACAAATTCATGTTGTCTCTCCCTTTCTTTTTATATCTCATATGGAATGATCTTTATAAACATATTTTTATAAAAATTATAACTCAAAATACATGCATTTTATCCCACATACATTATTTCTACCTATAGGATCCATTACATGAGCTAAAAATCACCTGCCAAGTTTCAATGTCATATCTTATACACAAGAAACAATTTCCTTATCCTTATCTCCCCCAAGAGGGTGATAACTATTTTCCCTCTAAATGGGTCCATATTATCACCCCTCCAAAAGGTGAGATAGCCTACACCATCATTCCTAATGCATACATTCAGCCTATAGCTTCTTCAAACCATCTTCAGCATATGTTCTTACATGTTCAATCGAAAGCAACTAGGGTTCTCACTTGTGAGAATCTTAGGGGTCAAATCACTAGTATGATCAAGTTAATTTTATATTTACACACATATAATATGATATTATGTGAAAATTTCATGACATTGGAAAATAAAATCATAATGCAAAAGCCTTAAAGGCAACCTAGTGTCAATCATGTATATGTGCCTTTACCTAGTCAATTAATTTCAAGAAATGTTACATATCAAAATAATAAATCAAAACAAATTAACTCTATAAATCATGATTAAAAAATCATTGAAATATAAAATAAGAGTCCAATTAAGGTACTAGTGGAGATGGTTAAATTTAAGTTGATAAAACTACCTCCTCTACATCTAATGAGAAGATCCATATATTATTATGCATATAATAGAATGCATGGACATCACACAGATTCATGTTTGGCATTGAAAAAACATATACAATAGATGACTACTATTAAAGACCCTATACAAGGTAAGTCAATCAAGAAATCCATAGTAACATAAGAACACATTCATAAAGGGTCAAATTTAGAAACAATATAAAATTTGTTACTAAAATATAACTCAGAACAAAAAAAGGATCTAAAAGCAAAATCAAAACAACAAATACTACCAAAATAATATGTGAAACAAAAAAATATGAAACTCTACCTCTACAAAATAAGGCTCAACTTTCAAATCAGTAGGGGTTTGGTCAAAAATATCTACAATAATTTAACTATCAAGGTCAAAGGTTGGGCAAGTAGGATCAAGGCATCACTACTTTTATTCTAGTAGTTGATAATATTTGTCAGTAATGTTTAGTATTTATTGAACATCCTAAGGCAAATCATTCATAGACACAATTTATAAAAGGAAAATATTTAGATACAACAAAAGTCAACACCAACATTCCATTGGTTCAAAATCAAGATGATAGTGATGAGTGGAACAACACATATTATTATGATTTCTAAGATATCAATAATGAATCCAAGTATTCATAATCATATTCGTATCCATTCCCACATGCTTCAAAATCATGCATGATTCCTTTGTTTGATATAATACACCATGATAGGGAGACTCATCAGTTAGTATCATTTCTTCTTAGTATTCCTTGTAAATAATTTCTTTTTACTTACTTGTACATAGTTTCTCAGTATTTATTATACATAGTCTCATTATGATTTATTATACATAGCTTATATCAAAAACTCAAAAACATTCAAAAATGTCAAAACAACACAAACATTTCAATTGTATGCATCATCCATGATTTACAATGTTACTACTATGCTAGACTTACATTTGTTGTTCTATGCTATTATTTTTCAATTTATCTACACTACCATGCTTCACTTGATCTTGTTTGAGTGTGATAAATGACATCCAAATCCATGATTACTTCACTCTACCCATTGATAGGGCATCCTACTTATACATTCGAGACATACATCAATATACATACCCACTCAGGGCATATTCTACATGACTACACCATCTAGGTTATGTTATTCCTATAACACACTCTCTATTTATCATATTGACATACATTAATTACTGAGCTCACATATATTACCATATCCACACTCACTAGTATCTTTCATTTGTGTATTTCCTAGCATATACCTAGTCTTGTACTAACATGTCTTGCATACTTTCACTTCTTGCTCTTATTACATATATGCAATTGCACTTTCAATATATACATGCTTTCCTTTCTTTATTATTATATCTTGATTTGTTTTTATTTCCTTAGTTCTTATTCCATGCCTTGTATGTGTTTTAGGAAATTTGTCAATGTCCGTTTCCTCTATTCATGTTTGTGCCTTAGGACATTTGCTAATTTACATTGTTTGTACTCTTTCATGTGCCTGTGGCCCTTATTCCAACTTTATTTGTATCAATTATATGTGTTTGTGGAATTTGAACATGCCTTGTATGTTTTATTTCTATTTTGAGTGATGTGTGCCCATGTCCCTTGATTTCTTGGCAACTTGGCCACTCTTGTATGCTTATTGGTTCTTGCTTTGTATGTTTGTTGCCTGATTAATTTTCCTATTTATAATGCCATGATCTATATCATGCATTTCCATTCTATCTTGGATGCCATGATGGACATCATGCTCCATCCCTCCTTGATAATAACTAATAACTAACACTTTGTATTCTAGTTCAGTATATTACACATGTTATTACATTGTTATACGTATCTAGGCAAACTCCTATTGATATAACAATCTCTCAATACAAACCTAGCTATATCTCAAGATATCTTGTCAATTATCATTGCTATATCATATATATGCATCATAACACACTTGCAAGACTCTTTCTTCAAAGGCCAATCATTACAACATCATCATTTCTACCCTCAAAAAAGGGGAAAACAAATAAGGGTTTATTCAAAAAGATCAAAAGCTCTTAACAGTTGAAAAAATAGTTTTTTAGAATACTCAAAAGAGAATCCAAACATCAAACTAGGTAGAACAAACCAGATAGACAATAAAGAATCTAGAATAGTTACCATATTTAGCCCCAGACAATAGCGCCAAAGTTGGACTATAGCACTACACAACAAGGTGCCCTATATTTATCACTCCTATATAGATAGAAGAAAAATCAATTTTTATAGAAACAAATAGAAAAGTGAGTTCTGTCATAGGTTTGTTAGTCCAAATTAACATGTTTTAGTACAATTTTTTCTTAGAAAATCTAGATATATGGAGCATCATGCATGATATGATGGCTCTAACTTCTAGTTTCATATTAGGTATTTGATAAAAATTTTAGATTAGAATCCATGTTCTAGACACTAGTGATTGGGGGGTGATGTGCATGGCACATTGATCCTCCACTTTTTCTAAGTTCAGTTTATTTTCTAACCATTTCTTAGCATTTCTATGCCTTACTACATTTGCAGGTGGTTGGCATCCATTTTCAATTTTGTATTTTATACAAGATTAACTTTTTTAGTACTCACATTCTTGAGTTGGCTTCCACATAAGCATATTGCACTAGTTTTGAAGTGGCTTTCATACAAGCCTAATCTTTATCTTTCAAAATGGCCAAGAATGGCCTAGTTTCCAACATACATTCGGTATCTATGATAATATTATCATATCATAATACATTCATGGGATTTAGGATCCATATTATATGATATCTATTCCATACCGATATTACTTCATAGCTTCACTTCACATGGCAATGATGGAGCCAAAGGACTAGCTAGATTTTTGTATTCTTCAACCACCTATTCAAAGGGATTGTACACAGTCCAAACACTGATTAACACATGCATTATTCATTAGATTAACTTAGTATGTAATGATGGAGCCAAAGGGCTATCCTTTTAATTCTTGAACCACTTATAGGGAGTTGATCACTCAGTTCCATTCATGATATTACTTTTGGTATAGCACACACCCATCATAATCTAGCATCACAACAGGTTTTGTATTATTTCACATACCTAATTAGGTGTATTCATTAATTTATCTTACTCTCTCTCTTACCTATATTTTGTACATTCTTATTTTATATATAGTGTATATATTAAGAACTAATCTACTCTATGTTTTTCATTGTAGATTCACACTTCACACCATGCTCTTTCTACAAACATCCAACATCACACAGCTTCATAATATTCACCTTTATAGGTAAGTTTAGATACACTTTCTATTTTTCCTTTATCCTAGTATTTCACTTTGTTTCATCACTAGAATAAAGGAGGGGGAAATATAGTCATGTAAAATGCAATATTTGGTAAATTGAGTGTGGCTAATGACACCTAATCTATAGGTCCATCTTGTTTGCTCTCATGACCCTCATAGGCATGTTTTCATTGATTCTCAATAATCCATACCTCTAAAAATGAATCCTTTCAAATATATATTACTCTTTCCATGCTTAATCCATCCCCCTAAGTCTTTTCAGCCATAGACAACAACACCCAAACTTAGATTACAACATTGAAACCTAGGGTGTCCTATTTCTAGCACTATTGTCCAAGTACATTTGGCCTCTAACAATCATATTATTCCAAATCCTTATCCTGATTCAAGTTCAAATAAAGTTAATTCATTTATCCCATGATTATTAAATCCCATATAAATAGCCATTCAAAGTATATTTAGAAGGGTTGGCTCTCATTTACAAGAGAGAAGCAAGAATATAGGGAAGACTACTCAAGCACTTTTCCCTATTCTCTACATAGAACCATCCAATAGCATTTAAAGCTTATTCAAACCTTTACACCAGTCCTTAGTCATTTTAATTACACCCAATTTCTCATTTAATTGCATTTTCATCAAATTATTTCACCAAGCACTTCATTGAGATAACTACATATAAATTGATCCCTCCTCAGAGTATTGGTATGTAGGCAGTGTACCCACACACAAGGTGTGAAGTGCATCCAACATATCCTTTACACACTAACACCTCCTCTCTTTTATCCAAGTTTTACATTCAAGTTCAATCATAAGGAGGAATTAGAGAATTAAATACTAAATTAGGTACATAGTAAGCTCCACATACTTTCAGACTTAAATATTTTACAAGTAGGGTCACATAGACCTGACACATAAAACCCAGAAAGATTAGATCACTAGGACAATAACATCGATATAGGACTACAATGCTAGAACCTAGGGTGTCCTACATTTGGTGCTCTTATCCAATCAAGAAACAAACTCTAGATTGCTATTTTAAATAGTCTCCCAAGCTTGCACATGGACTTCTAGACCTTATCTCAGTCATAACAACACATAATTAGATAAGTTTGATTTTTTCTCTCACTACTATTTTTAGAAAAGCCTTAACTATAGTCAAATCTCATAAATCAATAGCCTAATTAGTGTACATTATTTACTGATTGTATCTACTTAGACCCATTTATTAAATATGAATAAAATACATTATTCCTAAAATAATAAATCAAATTTTATAAATTTTTGTCGCTAACTTTTGTTTAAATTACCTAAAATTTGAAATTTTTTCACTCTCAATCATTGACTGTGGAAATGCGAAAACATCCACTATGAAATTATGAATTTGAAATAATAATAAACAAAATAACTTTGGGAAACTATTAAATTATTATGTTAAATCATGAAATCATACTTGTTCTTACACTTCTCTATGAAATTATAAATTTGGAGCTCAATTTAGTGAAATCATCAGGGGTATTTCTAAAACCATTCTTTAGGTTTTTATTATTTTATGGGTTTATTATGAAAATATGAATTTTTAATATTTAACTATGAAATATTTTTTAAAAATCATTAAATTATTTTTTATGTTTTATGTTTTTTTTGTATGGTATAAAACCACAATATTGTTGACCAAAACTGTGAAAATGGCATACAAAATAGCAAAATTGTTTTGACATTTTTTTTTATAGATTTTCAACCTAATAATGAAATCATGTATTTTATCAGTGAAAAAATCATCTATAACTAGGTAATCATCTCCCTAAATAATTAATTCAGAAAACAAAGTTGTGAAATAGACACACATAGCTGAAAAATTATTGCAAAACTATGGAGTCATCACTGTAAGTTTTCATGATTGTCATTGACCTATAATTTCATAGTTTCCCTTGCATATGTAACTATGTAATCATTAAATATAGAAAAAATTTAATGTTTTTCAAGATAAATTTTTAGGATATCATTCCTCTTTTATTCCAATAATATTTATAATGAGTTCTTGTAGGTTTTATTAAGCAAGGAAAAACAAATTTGCATAATGACAAGCACATATTTCACACTTGTATTTGGTGTTAAAAACATTTGAAACTTTCCATTTCCACTTAAAGTGTTTATAAGAGGCATTAAAAAATTTATATGTTGGTGCTTACATCTATTTTACTTTGGAATCTATTTTGTCTTTTACTTTTTTGAGTGTTTTTTGTAAAAGTCATGCATATGATCTCCCCTACTTAGGGTGACTCAGAAACATGACTACTCCACTTAGTTATTGTAGCCTAGATTTAAATTTTTGTATGATCTCCACTCATTTTCCTAAATGTAGATGAATAAAAATAAATTTTATCCCTTTTTCTATTATTTTGGCTTAGTGATTCAGAGTTTATTGCCTTCTTACAAGTTCTATAGGGGTGCATTAACTTGGTATTTCATCTCCGGGCATCATACCAACCCAAATTATTTAGTGGGGTATAAAAATTGAGAATTTTATTATATTAAATAGTGTTTGAGTGGTAACCTAACAAATTGAAGATCATTAGAGCCTATACTTACTAAACATCACACTTCACTAAGTAATTGACAAATGAAGTGGTTAAAAAAGGGACAAGACCCTTTTGTAACAATCTATTTCTACTCACATCTAATTAATTGATACTATAAAGTGAAAATTGAATACCATTTATAAATCTAAATTGATAATTTTAGACTTAGAGGCCCTACTTACCATATATTATCTTATTAATGTCAAGTTACTTTGGCACTCTAAATCCCATGTCATGTATAACTTCTTGAAAGACTGGGGGGATACATTATCTACCTCCAAACACTTTTATTTATTAGATTAACACCTAATTAATCTCAATAATAGTTATATCAGTGGATTTTGATGGATATGATACAAACTTGTATTAGTTATTAAAATAAGAGTGTGTACTTTTGTGCTTCTTATATATTTGCATGTTGAGTCCAAAACTTTTTTGTAAAATAAAATAAGTCTAATGTCAAAACATGTGATAAATACACATTTACACCAAGAATTTTTATGCTTCCCAATTGTTCAAGACCATTTTCCTTAGTCCAAAATATCAAAAAACCAATTAATTCTTTAGTTTTTGAAAGGAACTACATTGTCCATTTTGGTCTAGAGTATTTCTCATTTGGAGTCCATTCACAACCAAGTCTAAAGACCCAAAATTTGGATTCCAATTAAAAAATATCATTTTCATGATGTTAAATTTAAACCACAATCCTTTATAAAAGTCCATGTGCCTCTAAAACCAAGTTTAAAACCCACTTTCAAGTTTAGATCTAAGGATAATTAGTTTGCACTTGATTCTTGCCTATACTTAGGCTTGAGTTGTTTAATTTTTGTATTTAAATTATGTTATTTGTGTTACATATTATGAGCTTGTATTAGATAAATTTCATTTCATAATAGAAGTTCATTATTTAAACTTAGATCAAGTTTGAATTTGTTTCCAAATTTAACTTAGACCAAGTGTACCTTTTGTTTCAAACCAAATTCCTTAAACTTAATATTAGTTTCACTTTTGTGTCTAGATCAAGTTAATTTATGAGACCAATATCATGTTCCTAGACCAATACCTTGTTCAATTATGTTCTTAGACTTAGACCTATTTTGCTTTCAGCTTAGTATAGATCTTTTCCTAGACCAAGTTCAACCTTTCATTTCAAAATTTATGTTTTCTTAGACCTATATTTAGACGTATACCTTTGCAAGGATAAAGTTAAAGTTTCCTTTCTTAGAACATATTCTAAGGTCCAAATGTGATTTCATGTTAGATTAAACTAATTCTTGGTTTCTAGTTTTCAAGTCAAGTTCTTTTAAAGCCAAATTTTAAAAGTCTAAAGCATTAGACCAAACTTTTCCAAGAAAAAGAACTTTGATTTAAACATGCCTTGGTATAGGCATAGAAAGTCTATGTATAACACTTATTATGAGGTAATTATCACAAATGACCCATTTGATTATGAGCCTTATGGTGATAGCATATCATACGAGGCATATCCATATCCCATATATGTGCCTCTTAACATAGGATAGGGGAAATACTAATTCATGCAATACCTTAAGAACACCCATAATTTTAGGTAATAACAAGACCCATTTATATAGTACCTTACTATCATACCAGCTAGTATATAAATAATCCAACAATAATAACCATACTTTATGATCACACTATCTAGTACTAGTTATGATCCATATCTAATTTATCACCATATTTTAGAGAATAGAGATGAAATTATTGTTATAATAATTGAAATAGGTTCTAAATTCCCACCATATTTCCCATAGGAAAGTCTAAATTATTTTCTTATAACACCAAGTCACACATCTCTCATCAAACCATTTGATTAGTCCTCCTCTAGTTAAACTTAGGCCCTTATGCCGATTCCTAACTAAGAACTTATCGTAATTGCCCAAGGGTTAAATTGCTGAATAATTAGCACAAATGAAAAATTCATATCAAACTTACATTAATATATCCAAAAACATTAATTCCGTTATCATTATAAGTGCATCACTTATAGATTTATCTCCATCGAATGGACTAAAAATTGACTTGTTAGGCTATTCCAATATAAACACCGATCCACTTACTCAAACCACACTAGTTGTGAACATCTTAAATGTTCCTATAATTGAATAATAATCAATGGATTCTTTAGGATATCATTTTAAAAATGTGTAAGATAACACATACGTGTTCCCCAATCCTCGCCAAGTAAAGTCAAATGTACAAAATAACATCTGTATAAATAGTTCACAATAGATTCCTCCTTCAAACACATAAAATAGTTCAAAAAATACATTATAGATACATATATCTCATAAAATTAAAGTTAATATATTCCTCCATAACCATCTACTTCCTAAAATATATAGTAGGGAGAAATCAATTAAACATAGAAAAATATTCCACCTCAGTGGGTAGTAATCGATGTTTTACCTTAATAGGTGATAATTGATACTCCACCCCAACTAATAGTCACAAACACTCCACCTCAATAGGTGAAAAATAATGTGCCACCACATTAAGTGGTAAATATTTCACCTCAAATGTTGTCTAATTAGTATCATACCCTTGCTAGTCTAGAACATCTTATGTATATTAAATAAAAGTGCCCAACATAAAAAATGTGCCCAACATATAACAATTTTCCAAAATACAACAAGTAACCAAAAATAAATAGGTTTTCAACCAATAATAAGTACCCAACATGTAAAAAAAACCTAATCGGTAATAGTTTCCTTACACCCAACATGTAACTTATATACAACACATTCCCAACATGTAATAATTTCCATAGTAGGGTTTTAACAAACAATGTGTGCTTTTCATACAATAATGTTTGACTAAAAAATAACATGTTCCCTTCCAAACCCACCACATGAAATTCCTTTCCTAAAACTAAACACTTCTATTCAGGTTAATGTTCCCTCTAATTCAAATCCATACTACAAATCCCAACTAGAATGTTTACAAATAACATGTACCATACAAAAAACATAACCCTAATCAATGGGTATGTATTCTTGATCAGGTGAGCAACCAAATAAACATTCTATCATATTCCATTCCCTTATTTTACCTTGGTCATGGTAACCCACCTTAGACCACCCAATCAAATCCATTTATTCCTTCTCATATTTCACCCCTATCCCAAGAATTACAAAAAGTAAAGGATGTAATTCAACTCTTTAGATAGGAAAGCAAAGAAAGAAATAAAACTTAGAAGAAATATGTTCATACCCATTCAAAATGGATTAAATTTAGATACCATTTACTCTATATTTTTATCAACTAAAGTTTGATAAATACATAGGCAAAAGTGACCCAAAAGATCACTTGAAATAATTTTATGTTCCTTTCCAGGTAGTGGCCTTCAATGATATTTATTCACTTCTCATTTTTACTCCTAATTTAGCTATAAAAACCTTAGAGTGGATTCTCCAACTTCCAAATAATTATCTGCCTAATTTTGATGATTTTTTAGATAAGTTTGTGCATTATTTTTCCTATAATATTAAATACTATATTACCATGGTTGATTTGGGCCAAACTAATGAAAGGAGTGGTGAGAGTTTTTCAAACTATTTAAAATGATGGAGGGCACATACTAGCCATTTTACACACAATTTACTAGAAAAATAGTTGGTAGCTATATTCACCCATAATTTTTAAAGTGATATATCCTATCACCTTAAGATTCACTATTCTCACACATTTGAATAAATTATATATAAAGGTCTTCAAATCTAGAAAGCCCTTATCAATAAAGTGATAATATGATTATGCTCTCCCACCCAAAACTAGATACAAAATAGGAATTAAGGTTAAAATCTAAGCCAAAACCTAATTAAGTTGTAGGCTTACTTGGACCCTAAGATAGTACTTATAAGAATCCTAAATTGTATAACCATGACAATAAAATTATTGGTAATGAGGTTACTAAGTCATGCCACATACAACTAGTGTAAACATCATCTATTTAACTAACTCCACCCATTCTACCACCACCACCTCCTCATTTTAAAAGACATTATCTAAGAAGAGGACCACCTATAGATAGAGTTTTTAGTGACCTTGGATAATTAATTGAATCAGTCTTTCAAAAATTAGTTGCTACCAATATGATTAGTTGGCCCATTCCAAAGCCTTTCCCAAAGGGTGTTCCTTTCCTTGCATGGTATAAAGAGCATGAATTATTATAATATAATATATTAAAATTAAATTAAATTAACTATTCATGAAAATAATGCACCTCATTAATAATATGTTGTAAAATGGAGAAATAGATTTGGATAATAGGGGTTCTAATTTTAAGAACTTGGGTATTTATCAAAACCCTTTTTACACAACATAACACCATTATTTATAATAAATAATATTAAATCATACCACCTTATAAAATAAATAAATAAATTAATTAATTTTAAAAAAAACAATATCAACAATAAATTCAAAAATAAAATTGTCAGAACCAATGTCAGAATGACCCATCTAACTATTGAGAATTTTTCCACCATTGGTCAAAGTTGCTTATGTCCAAGTTTTAAATAAGAACACATTCATTAATTAAGGGATAAAAATTTTTCTTAAAAAATCATAAAACCTTAATAAATCCAAAAACATTCTTATTAATAACTCACAAGTCCAAATTTTGATAGAGGTTTCTTTTATTCCTCTAACTAGCTAGTTGCAAGCTAGTGAAGGCAATTTTCAAATGCTTGGTACATGAAGGTTAATAATATTTGGTTTCAAAGGTATTAGGATTAATTTTGGTACCCCATTACGTAAATTTTTTATCTATTTTTTTTATGTTGAATTATCTTACCTTTATGAATGATCATTAAGAAGAACATGTTCTCTAAAACACTCCTTAAACCCTAATGACTTAGTTTTAAGAGATATAATTACATTTTTTAGTTATTTGTTGAAACAAAAAAAAATTTAGATATTATATGGAATATATTACCTTAATATATATTAATAAATCAAAATTTTGAGGCAAATAATGGATAAAGGCAAAGGTATATGTATCAGTGTTTCAAGCAAGCAAGAGAAATAGTCTAAAAAGGCAATTTTTGAGAGGCTTAAGAGAATGTTTGAGAATATAAAATGGTTTTAATGATGATATGGGTTATTAAAATTATTAATTAAAAAATAATTATATTTTTAGGCCTCATAAAACTCAATAAAAGTGCAAAAATTAGAACTATAGGAATGTAAAAATGAGAAAGAGCAAGCTAGGAAATACCAAAAAGTGAAAATTTTGAGTTTTATTAAATTAAATATATTTAAATTTTAAATGGAGGTATATTTTTATGTAATTGAATGCTTAATTATTTTTTTAAGTTTATAATATACCTGAGGAGAGGTAAAATTCCAGAACATAGGTTTGATCATGAAGGAAACCAAGGGTTTTCACTATTTTAATCACAAATGGAGTTATAAATGATTGTTTCACATCCTTACAATAGAAAAAAATGATTAAAGTATGTGTATAATTAATTTAAATGTATAAATAAATTATATTAAAATGAAAATAAATTAAAAATAGTCTCAGACCATAGAAATACATCCCTAGGACACCTTGTAGGCAACAAGCATACACTTTTTGTGAATTGTTTTTTGGGCATTTGGTGAAGAATTTTGGCTATTTTCAAAATTTTCAAAGTCTTACCAATGGATACCTAAAAAATTATAATATTAATAGTGTTTCTTAATTCTTTTGACTCATTTTAGACCCCTAATCTAATTATGATTTCTTGAGAGCAAGAGTGCTCAAGAGAGCACGAAATGGAATTTTTTGAAGTTGTACATGGAATTTGTAGATGATTTTTTTTTAATATATGTGACACCATGGATATATTTTAATATCATATTTATACTCCTTAAATATTCATAAAATTCAAGTAAATCAATTTCCAGGTTCTCACAGTGCATTGAATAAGCTTGTCAAGTTGTATAAGATAGGAATATCGAAGAAGAACTAGTATGGAGAGTTGTGGTTGTCATAATAAAAGGCACCCTTAGCTTAGATATTTCATCAATAATTTAAAATAAAAAATTTACACACACACACACACACACACACACACACACACACACACACACACACACACACACACACACACACACACACACACACACACACACACACACAAAAAAAAAAAAAAAAAATCTATGCACCATTTGGGCTAAAATTAGTAAAGTTCAAGTCAAATAGAAGAAGCCTTTAAAGAGCCCTAGAAAAGTGGAGTTTGAAACATGTAAAATTTGAGAAGTTAAGTTGAATCATTGGTTAATATTTGAGGCCCTATTTTCATACAAGAGACTATTTACAAGATCAAAATTCAATATCTCTCCTAGTACAACCCATTTAGGCTAATTTTATAAAATTCAAGAAGTCAAACATGCATGAAAGATGTAAGTCAAGATAGCTCAAATCAAACTCCAAGTTACAAGTCAAGATAAGTCAAAATCCAAGATGAAATAAAGGTAACTGAAGGTAAGTGAATATCAAAATTTTAGTGAAAGTTTACAATGAGTTAAGTAAAGATAACCAAGGCCTTTTCTTGCTTTAAGGATAATCAAAAAATGCAATTTGACATTTGAATTTTACAAAATATTAAAACAAGCATATTTTTTTATCCTATGACATATTCTATATTTGATAATGTTTAAACTCCAAAATTGTTACTTTGTAATTTGGTAGAGTTGAAGGTGGAGTTAGTGGTGAAGTTGAAGCTGGAGTTTAATTTAAGGAGTGAATTGGAGTTAGAATGAGGACTGTTATCTAGTTACTTGTCTCCTCTCCCTTTGATTCTCTTTTCTCTATGTATATTCATTTTTGAATAATTATGATTAGATTATGATTTTGGATTTTATAAACTCTACAAAAAGTTTTTACAACATCACCTTTAAAGTAATAAAGAGCTGAATTTTCCTGCCTTTTCAAGTTGTTCATCAAGTCTATGCTTAATATTCATTAATGTAACTTAGTGAATGATTGTTTTTCCTATATTTATGTCTAAAATTTTCACCTTTATGTATAAATTAAATTATTTGATGTTATATAGAGTGACTAAGTATGATTTCCACCTAATCTTTAAGTTAGTTTAACCATTATTCATTTTTTCTAAGCTAGTTTGAGTGTTGGTCAAGACCTCTATGTGAAATAATGATGCAAGATTCATTGTATGATAATGAAGTGAATGTGTGAAATTTATTTATCTTCCAAAGTGTGTCAAGTATATGAATAATTTAATTTCACATTGGTGCATCACTCCAAATTTTTAGATTTCATTTCTTTTTTTAGCTTTAGCATTACTCTTTTTACCGTTTTTATAGTCGATAAAAAATTATCTGAGAGAGATTAGTGAGTTTTAAGAGAGTGTATAAAAGGTAACCAACCATTAATATAGATATTATCTCAAACATAATTTCACCCACACCTTGAATAGTTTCCATTGTATTAACTAGAGTGAGAATAAAGCACATGTTCTTGTAAGGTGCACTTTTGAGTGATAACACTAACCAAAGGGCCTATCAGGGCATTACACAACTAAAAAATGATTTTATGTCATATAATGGGTGATAATATATCAAATATCACCATTAATTATAAACCAGTATCCAATCACCCATGACCATTACCTAATAATACTCAACACCATCTCTATTCCAATAATCCTCCTTTGGCTTGTGTTAACAACCAAGATCATTGATACCCAAGGGTTACCATCCTAGGCACTTCTCTTTATTATTATATTTATAGTGTCCTATCACTCAATATATATTATGAACTCAAAACATTGATTATTAAGGTTACTATTCAAGGTCCACAACCTTCTTCTGGGAATGATCCTATCCGAACCCCCATACTAGCAAGAAACAAGCTACAAATACTAAGGATAAAATGTATGATATTATGGATAAAATATAAAATACACACTCATAAACCTCTATATTATATTTTTTCATACATTTTGTATCCAAAAGAACATCCTTACTGATATTCTAAGCCAATCCCAAGTGTCAAATGATATTATTTTAGATAAATTCCAAGCCTTAATACGACACTTAGTTCTTGGAAAATAACTTACCTTCAACCAAAGAGACATGGCATCCCTTGGAACTCTACACAATAACCCTTTATTCATTAAATTTATCATAACCCAACACAAAGTTAAATGTGTCCTCGTAGATAATGGCTTAAGTCTCAACATTATGTCTCTAAAGTTAGTCAATCATCTTGGATACATGATAACTAACCTTAAAGAAGATAAAACTACTATCAAGGCTTATGATAGTGAAGTAAGAGAGTCACATGAAGTAAGAGAGTCACATGGAACCATATTTTTACTAGTTGTGACCAGGCTTCTAACCCATTCACAATTTATCATGTTATTGATTTAGAGTATCACATTACTTTTGTTTGGGCCGACCATGGATACATGAGATTCATGAAATACCTTCTACATTAAATAAATGTATCAAGTTTCCCCATTATGGGATAGAAGTGAATGTTTCTAAAATCCTACATCCATATCATTTCTACAAGCATCTATATGTGTAATATTATATCTACAACTACCACTTTGGCCTAGAACCTACACTTAAAAAGGAAAAATATGTATTATTTGAATTGTCAAAATCTAATTACATATACCTAGATAGCCTTGCCCACACTTCATCTGAGCCTCCTATTGAGATAGCCAATCACTTTTTTATTTTTGATAAAGGTCTAGATGAATACCACACACATAATATCTAAACTTCTATATTCCCCTAAATCCTATGTAATACCTAAAGTTAAATCATTTCATATGGAATGGCATGTAAAAGAAAATACAATGCCTAAAGACTTATTTATTTTCACTAACCACTAGCCAATAAAAAGACCCACTTTTTATAGAGGATGATTTTTGGATTTATAATGATGATTTAGCTAACATCTACTAGATAAAAATTATCCCATCACTAATTAGATCATGGATAATAAAGCTTATGAGGGTATATGCTTGGGAAAATACCATCAAGGCACTCTTGAGCCTATCTTCATGACAAAATACAAAGGAACTCATGGTATTGGATTTAAAACACTTAGGGGTGACCCTGCATATCTTATCCATGTTTTTATTATAAAGACTAGTGATGCTGATACTGACAGTGATGTGGAGTCCAATTATAGTGTCTACAATTACTTATCCAATGCCAATCTATTTTATCCTAATACCATAAGTACCACTTATGCTTGTTATTTTTCATTCCTTTATTTTCCTCTATCATCCTCAACTTATATACCAAGACCAACAAATATTCACAATATCACTCAATGATTTTGAAAACAATGAGGCCATTTAAGAATTCATGGGTATAAGAGATAATATTACTACAAGAGACCATAAACAAGGGTTTTTATATCACCTTGGATCATGTTTCCTTTTTGACAAAGTCGGTGAACTTCCTTATTAAAAAAAAAATCAAACATTGAAGTCCCAAAGTGGAAACCACTTTGAGGCACTTTTGGACTAAGGTAATAGTAAATAAAATGGCCAATCACTTGGTGAAAACCTATTTTAGGTACCATTAAATGAATAAGTTCACCTTTCTTCAAATGAAGCTTAGGATGCCACCAATCCCAAGATCAATTTATGTATGAGATCAGTACAAAATAACAACAAGCCTTTGAGAATATTATCTAGGAGTGTTCAAATGTATTTGCTACATGGCCCTTCCCACTGGTCAATGATTTTGTTTCATCCTATATGGGTGAACTTGATAAACCCATTATTCCAAATGATTGGTATTCCCAATCAATTTAAATCCTTGTTGACACTCTTTGAAGATGGTTTTATGCTCCTTGTGTAGGACACTTCTAAAGTCAATACAGGAACACCGATTGATCCAAATTGGATAAAACTAGGTACATCCTTCACTAAAGAGGAATGTGAAGTCCTTAATACTCTCCTTAGGGAATTAATTAACATTTTTACATGGTATTATTCTTATATGTCAAGTTTATATCCCTCCTTTGTATAAGACTAATTATAAAATATCCTAGAGGAATGATGTATTCATCCCATCAACTATTTCGAGTGGAACTCAAACACCATGCTAGATAACAAAAATCCAAAATTCATCATATTATTTACCAATTTTCATGATATTAACAAGGCTTGCCTAAAATATGAATTCATTATACGTAATATAAACATGATTATGTACTCCATAGTTAGATATGATATTCTTCCCTTATGAATGGATTTTCAAAGTATAATTAGTTCTAGATCTTGCTAGAAGACCAACACATGAAAACATTTATCATTCTTTGGGAAATTTATTTTTATCAAGTAATGTCATTCAATCTCAAAAATACTAAGGTAATATACCAATAAGACATGAAATTTTATTTTCATGATAGGATGCATCACATTGTTGTGGACTATATCGATGATATCTTGAGTAAATATAAGACTTATGTAGACCATCTACCAGTTCTCCAAAGAATTTTTTGAAGACTTCATGATTAGAAAGTTAGTCTTAACCCTAAAAAGTGTGTCTTTGGCATCATAATTTCTATGCTTCATTTTCTCTTGTAGGGGAACTAAATTTGGTCTAGCCAAAGTTAAGTCCATTATTAAGATGCCATATCCAACCAATTTAAAGAAACTCCATAGCTTTTATGGAAAGATACAATCCATCAAATGCCTCAATTCACAACTAGATGATAAATTCCATCCTTTTACCTACTTGTTAAAATAAGGCTCTACCTTTTAATGAAATGTTGATTCTTAGAATGACTTTGAATAGTTGAAGGAATACTTGGTCAATATACCTATTTTATTATCAACCATAATAAAAAAAATTATTACTTTATTTATCTACAACTAAACATGCCCTAAGGGAACTTTTGGCCAATAATGATGAACAAGGAAAATAACATGCAGTATACTTCCACACATTGGTTTCATATGAGCACAACTATACACAAATAGAGAAAGCCTATTTATCCATGGTCTTCACAGTCTATAAGTTGCATCACTACATGTTTAATAATAAGACCATCATCACCAAAGCACATCCACTCAAGTATCTACTATCATAAATAGATTTATAGGTTTGCATGGATAAGTGGATCATGATTTTAAGTGAATTTGAGATTGATTATGTTAATTATAAATCCATCAAAGGATAGGTACTTGTATACTATCTTTTCAAAGCTCCCCTTTCTAATAATTAGCTACTCACTTTTGGGTTTCTAAATGAGTCTATCATGATTATAGTAGAAGTACCTCCTAAATAAAATTAGTGGAGACTTTATTTTGATGGCTCCTTCATGTCTCATGGATTGGGAGTAGGAATTTTATTCATAACATTCAAGGGGATTTCATTCCCAATTTATTTTGTATTGGAATCCTTGTACCAATAACATGGTTGAGTATGAATCACTCATTACATTACCTAGATATATAATGGAATATCCAAAACTTACTAGTTCATGGATAATCTTAGCTTATTATCAATCAAGTCATAGACCAATTTAAGACCAAGGATGAGAGAATTATGACTTATAAAAGAATGGTAAATACTCTCAAATAATAAATTTCCCATCTTCAATTTGAGTAGATACCTTGGGATAATAATAAAGTAGTGGATTCCATGGCCATGATTGGTTCTATGATCCAAATAATAGATAAGGCCATAGATTATCAGTTCCTTGTTGAACATATTCTAGTTCTTAGTCATGAACATTCAACTATCAAAATGATTTGTGATATTTTTGGTCACAATTCTTTTTGGTATTTTTAACTACATGTTTACCTTTATGACCACATCATCCTACTTAATCTTTCTCAAAAAATAAAAAATCCTTCATCCATCAAACCTCTCATTAGACATTACTTAGACCCACACTTTATCTTAGAATCTATGATAGATCTTTACTTTCCTATTTAACTTTGGTAGAATATATATTAGTATTAGGAGAATATCACAAAGGGGGTTGTAGGGCCCACACAAATTGAGGCATCCTTGCCAAAAAATTACTATGTACTAGTGACTATTATCCAACTATGTAAGCTGATGTTGTTGCATATGTCAAAAAGTTTGTGCAATTCTAAAAGCATGCTAATATGATATATGGTCCAACCCAAACACTAAAACCAATGAATATTCCATGGCCATTTTTAACATGGGGACTTGAAATCATATAAATATTAACTCTACATCCTTAGATGGCCATAAACATATCCTTACAACTACTAAATATTTCTCTATGTGGGTAAAAGCCATTCCCCTAACTTATGTGACCAGTAAATAAATATCCAAGTTAATTTTCAATCACCTCATATTTTACTATGAAATTCCATTTGAGCTTATATTTAATAATGATGGTTCATTCAAAAATAATTATTTCAAATCCATTTGTGCATAATACCATATTAACCAACATTTTTCCACTCCATACTTCCCACAAGGAGTTGGCCAAGTAGAGGCATCTAATAAGACCATTGTAAATATCATAAATAAGATCATCAATTATGATGTTTGTTATTAGCACTTGAAATTATTTTAATCCCTTTAGGCTTATAGTGTCAATTTCTACACTCTAATAAGACCCATACCTTGTTCCCTATCTATGGCCTTGAGTCCATTCTTCCTGTCGAGGTTAGTGATGAGACCATAAAATGGCTCATTATATCCATGAAATATCATCATTTTTATTATATAGGAAGTGGATATAAATTAATTTTCAAAACTTATGTTTTATTTAGAATAAAATAACAACTATATATCATGGTTATTTCTTTATAATTCATTATTATCTATTTGTTAGTTATTTCTAATGATATCAAGAAAATGATGTCAATATGTGCATACACAATGATTCAAAATATAAAGAGTAATGATTCAATAATAATTTTGTATTAGTGTTAGTGTCTTGTATAATATATCCTAAAAGATAATGTGGTATTTTAGCACAATACTAGCTAACCTAGTCTATTCTAGATTTAGATATGGACTTGCCTAGGAGCTACAAACTCATCCAGTTTACAAATATGGACTCACCTAGTATCTTTGGACTCAATACATAGCTACACCCAAAAAACTACATACTATATCAAGCATTGTATGGACTGCATGAGGGGTGTTACAAACTACATCATAACTACTATGAACTATATCAAGACTATTACAGACTTCAACAGAACTACCATGGAATTGTTTGGAATGTATTTTTAAATATATTCTAATAATTTCTCAATATATTCCCACTATCATAGGAATGCTTTCAATTTTGAGTATTTATAAATATAGACTTTCCATATATATACTATATCCAAATGTAGATTTATGTAATTTCATTCTAATAAATAGCTCTCTCCATATTTTATGGAGACTAAGAATATGTTGTAATAGATTACATTATTATAATAAATATATTTCTCCATATTTTTTGGAGATTGAGATAGGCTATAATGTCTAGGTTGTTACTCATAAATAATGTGTTGGTTGGAAGCATGATATTATACATGTAACCACCCACACCCAAATGAAATCAATAAATATACTTTTCTCTCCATCATTATGAGTAATCTATTTTGAAGCTTGTGTTCTAATTAAATCCTCTTCCAAAGAATGAGTTGGCCACTCCTTCCAAAAAATATGGATCAATTTAGTTTTATTTATTTGTTCTATAATTATTATTTTATTGGAAATTATTATTTTATTTTTTTGTTTGTCTATAAATATTCTTCTTTATAATTTGTTGTAAACTTGTAGGGGTTTTATATATTTGTCATTTATTTTTAATGCAACAATTTACTTTATTGAAAGTGTGATTTAATTCCATGCATGTGTGACTAAATTTCTTCAGGAGTGCTTTTAAATTTTTGCAAGTGTGGAGTGTGATAGAAGGGACCATTTACTAGAGATCTCTTTCTCCTAGTGCATATTTCATTTGGACACCAACCATGGATTGACATTATTAAATGAAGAGGATTGATAAACCTCATCGGTTAAGTTTCCTTCTCTATGAATTTCACTAAAGCATATTATTAATGATGAGGATTATAAAGTTTCTCATTTTCAAGAGCTGTAACTACTAGATGAAAAATGAATGGTAGACTTGAATAACCTTCAAGCATCTCAAAATTAGTTGCATGGTCAATACAATAGGCATGTAAGGCATACAATTAAATATTTTTGATATTATATTCAAATAAAATAATAAAAACACTAATGCAAAACACAATAAAAAGGTAAAATTTAAGCCTAATTGGTTAGGACCCTATGTTATTATCACTAATTATGGTTTTGGGTCATACATGTTACCTATAGTAGAAGGAGAAGAACTTCTTAAACCAATGAAAATAATACATCTCAAGCATTTTTTATCTTGAGTGACCTAAAATATTATCTATGAGGATCACTTACTTTATGTCATACCATATATTTATTTGCACCATGCTTTATTCCTCTTCTACCATGCTTTTCCTATGTACCTTAGTTTGTTTCTCTTTTACCATTCCCCTTATTATATTTGTTCTGATCCATTGGTACTTCAAATAATATGAGTGGGATTTAGATGTAGTTTTAGCATATGATTCATACTATGGACTATTCAATGCATTATTTAAATTATAGTATCTCTAAGCATTATGATAGTGATTATATAAATTAGATCTTCACTTTTGCCAAGTTTTGTATCATTATACCTTGTCATACCAATATTTTATGCTTGTGTCATTTTCCTATTCACAAGATTATTTTAACTTAGTTATATTCCTTATTGTAGGGTGAACTATAGTGGATTGTGGTCCATTTGGATTATGTATGTAACACTTAGTATTTTTTGACATTAGTTCAACCACCCTTATTCCAATTCTCTTACCATTTTGAGATCAACCTAAGCCAATGCTCTCATTTTCTTGAGAGTTCATTCTTGTTTTAAGTCTTCAATGTAGTGAACACTATGAATTACCACCCTATTTAGTTTGTGAACCCTCACCTTTTATCTTTCATTATGGTTTTAGCATGAACCTTTTCATAGTTTTGTAAGTTTTTATGCCTGATGTTATTTTAATTTTGAGTGTCAACCCCTTTAATCTACACACTCACCATTTTACGATCAAACCTTACCTTATGCTCTTTTCATTTTAAGAGTCACTTTTGTGGGAATTATGCATTTGAATTTTATGCACTAATTGACCCTCAAATTCTCTAACTCTCATCATTTTTAAGTAATCATTATTTAACTAGTGGATATTGTGCATTTAACACACTCCACTTCCCATTCCCATTAATTAAATTCTCTAGCCTTTTTTTAGTATAGCCTTTCCTATTTTCTTCTTTAATCAATATTTTTTCTTGATCATGATTTTTTTTCTCTTCCTAGTTCCTGGGAGAACTGCATTTGGCTTGAAGTACATATTGGACTTGGTGTCAATGGGACTATGTAGGTAGCATCAACTTGCCTAGGGCATTTGGAGTCAGCTTGACCACCCCTTACTTATTCTTTTATTTTCCCCTTCCCTTTAATAAACCATCATACTTATACCATTGTTCCATATAGCCCAAGGGAAACCTTTTTCCAAGCATAAAAATTATCTCACACATGCATGAATAATTTCATTAAGTAGTTTTAGTTCAATAATTTTTTGCATTTTGTTGTTTATTGTAATTCCTTATTTTAGTTTTTTTATTTAAATTCCTTAGATTAGTTTATTTAGAGCATTTAATTTAGATTAGTTAGTTTATTTTATTTTTCTTGGATTAATTTTTTTATTGCATTGTGTCGTAGGTAGTTTTTTCATTTTATTTTACTTTAGTTAGGTGCTTTATGTTTGATTATTGTAAGTGTTGTGTGTCTATATAAAATTAGTTGTTGAATAACTTATTTTCTTGTGCCTAAATTTTCCTTGGTTGTTATAGGTTTATTACATTATGTTTAAATCTAAGTATTGATATGTTATATCTTGTACTTGGGTTGTGTGTATTTGTATTTAATCATACACTTAGTTTATTGCATTAAATTTACACTTTATATTTGATTGATCATATCTTATGATTGATTTATCTATACTTGTATTTGAGTTAATTTTGTCAATTATTATGACATAATTGTTATTATGGCTTGTTTATAACTATGATGGATAATGTCCCATGATAAAAAAATAATTATGCATATGATCGATCAAATGGTGGTGCCAACAAGATTTCTTCTTATTCATAATAGGCATACCCAAATAATTCAAGCCCATAATAACCAAATCACAAATTTCTATACTATGTGTTAATGAGGGTGTGCATCTCCAAATAAGAATATATATTTCTATAGATAGGTGTTCACTTTTGATTAGAAATCCAACTGGTGTGGGACATAATAGAGGGCCTAGATCCCCAAGTGATAGTTTATCAAAAGTATTATATTTACCAATAATGAGCACAACTAGATCAAGAATACCAATAATAACCATAACAAGATTGAGAATACCAAAAATGCCCACAACTGACTTGAGAATACCATCATTGGCCACAACTTGCCCAAAAATACCAATGATTAGCCACAACTAGCTCAAGAATACCAATGATCGGCCAACTCCAAATTTTGATGCCATAATGATATTTGAACCTAGATGGTGCTTGAAATAACCAAGTCACTTTACCATCTCACTCATATGTCCTTGATGAATTAAGCATATATTACAAGTCATAAACATGAGTAGATAAATACATTCTAACATCTCATATATATGGCATACCCATAAGAGATAAGTAGATAAATACATTCTAACATCTCATATATATGGCTCATAACAACCTACAGTTGTCAACACATCATTTTTGTGTCACTAAAATTTTATAAAATAATGAATTTTTCATTATTTTAAAATTTGTTACTATGACTATGTCTTGTAATGCCTTCTCGAATAGGTAAAAAATGTAAACACTCCTTTTTAGCCTCATTGTATGTCTAAATAGACATTTGATTAATTTTTATCAAATAATTTAAATTAATCCTATAAATCACTAAAATACTTATATGTACACATAGTATTCATCCTTAGAATTGTGTTAATTCATCCCTATTAATAGTATTGAAATGTATGCAATAATAACCACTCATTGATTCATCCTTAATAAAATTATGAACTAGAAATTCATTGATTTTGACTAAGTGTGAAGGAAAAACATGTCGAAATTTAGAAATGGTAATTAATCTAATAATAATTTCTCAAATTATTAAATCTAATTAAATGGTTAGTTAAAACACTCATGGCTAATTAGTGGATTTCTAACAATATAAATTCACAAAATTCACCCAAAATATATTAAAAAGATAACACCATACATTACATAGGCTAAAGGTTATCAAACACTCAAAATTCAATGCAAACAAATTTCAATTTATGTAATCCATACCTCATAAGTGAAAAATTAATTGACTCATTTATGGCCTTAGGCCTCCAAAATTGAATTTATTTGTGGCTACACATCTTGATCTTAAGAAGGATGGTTAGAAATCAATCTCCTTATTTTTGAAAACCTCTAAATAGGAGGGTCCTCACATACTTTAAAGAGAGATTTTTGGTGCAATGCTATTATGCAAAAATACCTATAAAAATATTTAACAATAAACACATGCCATATCAAAATGTGAAAGTTAATAAGTAGAGATGATACGCACACACCATTAATAAAAACTCTTTGACTACAAATCCTAGTGTAACCCACCTAGGACAACTTGAAATTTCAAATCACTAGGAAGGTAAAGAGTGTTATTTTTTTGTATTTTCATCATTTATTGTTTTGTTGTTATTTTTTATCCCAAGTATCTAGGCTTGGAATTCTAGTATTCAATGTGTTTTTCATTATTTTTAACTCTAATAACACATAAACTAACATTGTCCTTAGATTCATTGATTATGTTTGGCATTAGTGTTTTTATGGTTTTCCTTGACTACAAGATCACCAAGCTCAAATTTTATGTGCCTTACATGCCTAAGTATTTAGGACATTGTGTTATTATTGATAACTATGTTTTTGGGGCATACAAGTTGGATACCCTATAAGGAGAATAACTTGATGAACTGATGAACATAATCCATCTCAAACATTTTTTTGATTGACTAAATTGAAATATTATCTATGAGGATGACTTAATTTGTGTTGTACCATATCTATATTTTTACCATGACATGTTCCCTTCCCACCATGCCTTTCCTTTTTTACTTTGGCTTGTTTTTCTTCTCCCATTTCCCTTTTGTTGTTGGTTTTGATCTATTCATACTTGAGATAGTATCAATGGTTGGATTCAAATGTAATTTTAGTATATGATTTAGACTTGGGACTATTTAATGCATTTTTTAAACTATAGTATCTTCAAAATTTATGATAATATCTTGGAAATTGTATAGTTCACTTTTTCCAAGTTCTACATCATTATACCTTGTCATACTATTATTTTATACCTATTCCATTTTCTTAATTTCAAGCTTACTATAACTTAATTAGATTAATCATTATAGGGTGAACTATAGTGGCTTGAGATCTATTTGGACTATGTAGGTAGTGCTCAGTATTTTCTAAAGTCAGCTCAACCATCTTTATTTTAACACTCATTATTTTACGAGCAACCTAAGCCAACTATCTCACTATTTTTGCTATTTCATTCTTGTTTCAAGCCTTAGACATAGTGAAAACTATGAATTATAACCATATTTCATTTGATAACCCTTATAATTTATATTTCATTATGTTTTTTTATCCTAAACAATGCTCTCATAGTTTCACGATTTCATATTCTTGATGTTTCTCACAATTGTGAGTTCCAACCCCTTTACTCCACTCACTAACAATTTTATGAGCAACCCTTTCCTTAGGATATCTCCATTTTAAAAGTCACTTTTAGGGGCATTGTGTATCATAAATTAATGCTATTATTAACTTCAACTTTTCTTATTCTCTCACCATTTTGTGATTAATCATTACCCAACTAGTGAACATTATGTATTTAATGTACTCCACTTTCTATTCCCATTAATTAAACTCTATCATCATTTTGTCAGTATTGAATTTCCTATTTTCTTCTATAATTAATCTATTTTCTTTATCATCAAACTTTTTCTGTTCCTAATTCCTACTAAAACCACATTTGGCTTTAATTCCATGTCAAACATAGCATCCATGGGATTGTGTATGTAGCATACACTTGCCTAGGGCATTTGGAGTTAGCTCAACTATGCCTTCCTCATTCTTTTTTTTTCCCATTACATTCCTATACCATCATACCTATGACATTACTTCATATAGCCTAGGGGAAACCTTTTGAAAAGCATAATAGTTATCTTAAACATGCATGAATAATTTCATTATGTAGTTTTAGTTCAATATTTTTTTCATTTTGATTTTTATTTAGATTCCTTAGATTAGTTTATTTTTTACATTTTCTTTAGATTAATTTTTTTATTGCAATGTGTCATAGGTAGTTTCTTCATTTTATTTCACTTTAGGTAGATGTTTTATGTTTGTTTGTTTTGAGCATTGTGTGTCTAAGGATAATTGGTTGTTGAATAACTTTTTTTATTGTGCCTCCCATCTCCTCAGTTGTCATAGGTTTATTACATTATGTTTACACTTAAGTCTTGATTTGTTATATCTTGTACTAGAGTTGTGAGTATTTGTATTTAATCATACACTTAGTTTATTGCATTGAAGTTACACTTGGGATTTTATTGATCATATATTATGCCTAAGTTATTTGTAATTACATTTAGATTATGTTTTTCCATTCTTAGGACATACATTATTTTTATGGTTTATCTATAACTAGGATACATAATGTCCCATGCTACAACAAAAATTAGGCTGAAGATCTATTAAATAGTGGTGCCACTAATATTTCTCCTTGTTCAAAACATGGATACCCAAATAATTTAAATGCATAATAACCAAATAAAAAATGACTATATTATGTGTTAATAAGGACATGCATCTCTAAATAGTCATTTAGTACAAGTGATAAACATGAGTAGATAAATACATTCCAACATCTCATATACATGACATACCCATGGTAAATGAAGAAAGATACATTAGATATGATATCATATACATGTTTTAATGTAAAATAAACATAAACATACATGTTAGTTAGGATGTGCATCTCTATAGTAGCAGGTCCCCTAGATTTGTATTATTCTTTTATGTAATCCATATTATGGGTTATTTGTTTGATTTCACTTTGACAATTCACCTTGTCAGTGAAAAATAATTCAAACAATTAATTTTATCAAATTATCAATCTGTCTTACTAGGGAAAATCACTATGTTAAGTATTAAAACCACCTTATTAGGGAAAATCATTATTTTGTCCTTCGTTACCATTATACCATGTCATTTTCATAATTTTGATAGACTATTTGATGACACTATTTTTTTCATGCTCCTTTGAGGGGGAATATAGTGTTCATCAACCACCCTCTGAGGTATCAACCTGTGCTTTTTGAATCATAACAACCTATGATTTTTGACACATCATTTTTCAATCAATTATATTTTATTCTTAATGAGTTTTTCATTATTTAAAAATATGTTACTAGGTATGTGCCTTTCAATACATTTTAAAATAGGGTAAAAATGCAGACACTCATTTTCAACCACATTCCATGTCTTAAAGGACATCATATCAATTTCTAGCAAATGATAAAAATTAAACCTAAAAATCACTAAAATGCCCAAATTCATATATAAACCTAGTGTTCATCCTTAGAATCACATTAATGATCCCCATTTGGGGTAATAAACTATACATATAAATAACCTCTCATTGATTCATCCCCAATCAAATTACAACCTAGAAAAATGTCAATTTAGACTAAATGAGAAGGACAACCATGTCAAATTTTAGAAATGGAAGTTAACCTAATTAAAATTTCTCAAATGATTAAATCCAATTAAATGGTTAGTTAAAATACTCATGACTAATTAGTGAATTCTTTAAAAAAATCACAAAAATTGCCCAATATATCTTAAAAATATGACATCATGCATGACATAAGTTGAAAGTGGTCAAACACTCAAAATTCAATGTAAATAAATTCAATTTATACAATCCATACCTCATAAATGAAAAAATAATTACCTCATTTATGGCCTTGGGCTTCCAAAATTTAACTTATCTATGGCCACACATCTTGATCTTGAGAAGCATGGTCATAAATAAATATCTTCATTTTTAAAAACCTATAAATAAGAAGGGTCCTGACATGCTTCAAAAAGAGTTTTTGGATGAAATTTTATTATGTATAAATACCTATAGAAATATTAAAAAATAAACAAATTCTATACCCAAATCCCAAGGTGAACAAAGAGAGATGATGCATTCACACCATTGACAAAGACTCTTAGTCCATAAAGTCAAGCACAATCTCCCTAGGAAAAATTATAATTTTAATTCACAAAGAAGGTAAAGAGTGTTTTTTTTGTCTTTGAATTATTATTATTTTTTAATTATTTTCTCCCCCAAGTATTTAGGCTTATAATTATAATCTTAAATGTGTTTTTTCATTGTTTTTCACTCTTGCAATGCATATAATAACATTGTCCTCAAATTCTTTGATTACACTAGCCACCTGGTAAAAGGGATTACATGTTGTTTACTATTTTTGGAAGAAGAATTATGAGGTTTTATAATTAAATTCCTTATTATTAATTTATCTTTCTTGATAGGATGATCATATGGGACTCTATATACTATTATTACTTGATTAGCATGAATGTATTTAACCATGCACTATAAAATAAACTACTCAAAGTGTATGTATCTAAGGTCATTATAATAACATATAAAAAACATCCATGTAAGGTATAACTAATAAGGTAGTATCCACATGTATATAACTCACCTATAAAGGTAAGTTAATCTCACTAAGAATCTACTATGAGTCCATCAAATTATCTAATTGATCTAGTTGAATGATGTAAATCACAATTTATATAACACAAATAAGTAAGTAATGTCATAGTAAAAAAAATATCTCTTGAAACATTATCGATAATAACAATATGAATATGGTGGTGATTAATATATACTTGAATGAATAAATAATGAATATCTGAGTCATCATCCCTAATATCACTATCATTGAAATCAATAGAAGTTCTCTAAACCATAGGAGGTATGTGTCATATAGAGGTACCAATAATCCCATCTAATGGGTGATCATGATGAGATGAAGGATAATTAACATTATATTTAATTTTCACTTTTGGATGCTTCTTTTAATGATCTTTCAAAGGATTTTTAAATATTTTCTATTTATGGTGATCACTGTGTTGTGAACCTAATTCCTTTGGTGGATCATCAAATGTATTATTTTGGTCATTGATGAGGTCTTAGATCTTATGATTTAAGGTAAAATATATATTCATATAACTCCCAAGGCCTTGGTTATAATCATAATAAACATTTGCATAATGTTATTTGGGTAGAGATATATTCATATCAACTTTTATAGGAGAAAAGATAGATATACTATGATACTTTAAAAACAATGAGAGTAATGAAGTAGGAGACTCATGTAAGTGTGAAAGCTATCACCATGGTGCATTAGATAACATAATATGCTTAGGTTATTGTGACACTACATTAACCATGGTGGTTTTTTCAATTTAGCATTAGTAGGTTTGACCTTATAACTTGGTTTGATAGTAAACTTGGTATTAGATGTATATGTAGTCAGTGTGTCTGATACATACTTAGGCTTATTCAATAAAATGAGCTTTATTTAATTGTCCAAAATAACATGGAACAAGTCATCTTTATATTTTAAATTTTTGAATAAAATTGACCCATGTAAAGGAGAAAGAAAACTTTACTTGAAAATATCTTGAAATTATTTATTTACCATAGGATTGGTCATATTAGCCAACATTATCTTGTACCTCAAGACATACTCATTAATAGGTTCATTGGTTACTTGTTTTATCTTTGATATTTTGGAATAGGAAACATTTTTGGTAATTATAATAAATAACATGGAACAAGTCATCTTTATATTTTAACTTTTTGAATAAAATTGACCCATGTAAAGGAGAAAGAAATCTTTACTTGAAAATATCTTGAAATTATTTATTTACCATAGGATTGGTCATATTAGCCAACATTATCTTGTACCTCAAGACATACTCATTAATAGGATCATTGGTTACTTATTTTATCTTTGATATTTTGGAATAGGAAACATTTTTGGTAATTATAATAGATAAGTGTGCTAAAACCTAATCGATAAGAGGTTTGAGTGGATTTATTTATTGAAGAGGTAAATCATATAGCCACCTCAAAACAAAATATTTGATGCTCCTTAAAAATAATTTGGTCAAAAATTTGTCATTATAGGCATAATCAAAGCATGCCATAAATAAAGATTTAATTTTTTTATTCAAGATCATCCTTTATATAATAAAATATGAACTTATCTGAAATAAAGCTAGTTGGGAAGGTATGCAAAGGTATCTTGGATGAAAGAGGATTATTCAACATATCTTGTAAATCAATAGCATGAGGATAATTCATATCCTTTTGTTCAATATTTATGACAAAATATTTAACCCTAAATTTTTATAACTATCCTATGAGGTTATGATTAATAATATAGAAATGAATACACACAAGGGTGATTAACAAATATATAGTAGGCCAATTAATTTCAAAACTAGGATAAAAATACACTAAATTTATTAGGTTGAGATATGATAAAAATGGAAAGTAAAGCTATGAAAGATATTTTAATGATAATGAAAATAATATAATTAGTTTGTTTTGATGTTAATTTATACACACACACACACACATAAATAGATAGACATTTATATACACTAGGAATAAAGTATACTAGATCTAGATTTGAGACTAGATATCTAATTCTCAAAATGGTACCTTTATAACCAAAAACACTTGTATTGACTTTGGATGGTTGTATCGATGCTTCTATCTGGATCAGATGTAAGTGTCTAGTGTGGAATAAATACCTAAACTAGATGGAAACACATGGATGATTTTGGGTTATGTGTTTCCTATGATCTAGTGCATTCGGATCTAGATTATGGACTATTGCTCATTATCAAAGAATAAACCCCTAATTCTTCATAGTCACAGTGGATGTAGAAAAAATGAGTTAGTGGCCACATGGTTTTTATATCTCAAAAGTACCCATATATTAATGAGTGATACATACATAGCCTATACTCTAAAGAGGGCCTTATACTTATGTATTTCTCACCTACATGTTGGCTTGTGTGTGAATCATGCAATGTTTGATAAGTATGTAAAATAATGACCTAGATCGTAACTTGGAAAAAATGGGTTATGGAATACTCTTGTATATGTGATTTACCTATGAATAATATGGAAATATGATAAAATAGGGAAGTTTTTATCACTTGAGTTCTTGATCAAATGCCTTTGGTATGCTTCTTTTTGACTAGAAACAAAGTTTATATGTCTTTGTTAGGTGGTGAATTAATGGGTATTGATCCTATATTTATTAAAATCCCTTTAGAGAATAATTCACATTAAATAACATAAGTTTACCATAGGAATACATTTCATTTTCATATTGAATGACTTTAGGGCATTAGACACTTGTGCTGAGTTAGGGCACTTACACTAATTTAGGCATCTAACTGGGATGCAAGTGTCTAAGAAGAATAAAAGAAAGTATAAGTCTAAAAATTATAAATATGGAGGATAATTAGGTTTAAAAAATTATAAGAAAGATAAAATTCATAGGTAATTAGAATGACATTATTGGAACTAAGAGATAATAAATGAACATATATATATAGAAGATACAATCCTCTTATTAGTGGGAAAGGTATAGAAATGAGAAGAACAACCAAGGGTTGTATTTTCCAAGTATATAATATTGAGGCACTATATAACTCATTAAATTTTATATAGGTCCCAATTTTATATTAGGTTGAACATGTCATGCAATTAGAGTATTGATTGATATTATATGGATGCAATTCCTTACATGATATAAATATTCATAAACTACATGTGAGTCAAAAAATACTCAATTGATTGACTATGGTGCATGTTCATAGTCTCAATTGACATTATATGGATTAAATTAATTTGATGGGTGTCATTTGGCCCCATGTTCATACAAGATTGAACTAATTAATTTATCAATTCAATATGGTGTGTAATCAAGTCCTAAATTGATATTAGATGGGAATATACCTTGTAAAGGGATTATTTTCACCCAATTACATAATTTTTTAATTTAATGGGTGAAATTTAGGTTTTACAAGGTCCTAAGACCACAAGTTTAACCAAAAAGTATAGACAAATGGAAATGATATAAATAATACCAGGCCACACTAGCTGACCAACTACCAAACTTCAACATTTTTTTTATAGAAATATGACTTAAGAACAAAAGGACTCAAATACTATAAAACATACTAGATTTATTTGGAGTGTATATTAGATCCATCCTTTTCCCAATAAGTAAAACATATTTATTATTGCCCTTGAATTTCTTCTTGGTGCCACTAAAATTAGCTCTCATTTAGATGTTATGGCCTTCCATACAAATTATTTTATTCTCCATGGTCTTCTTGTTGTTCTTAGGTCTTACTTTATCTTTATTTTAAGGGAAACTTCTGCAGGTGATAGTGATTATTTTATTTCTTATTTTGTTGGTGGTGACCTATGACCTACCTACTAATATTTACCATCTTCAAATTTACCTAAACCTCTCTCAACCTATCTGCTTCCAGATTTAGGGTCTCCACTATTCCATCAATGGGACCAATTTCCATCCCATTCTTTGCAAGTTAATGTGAAAGAATTACAAAATATACCTAATACCATCAATTGAGTCCACCATTTAATTATCCTGATCATTCTTCCAAAATTCTACTACCTTCATCTCATAAATTTCAAAATTGGGTTTTTCTATGGCCTAAAGGATCTCTAGAATTCTGAAAACCTTATTCTCCCCTTTCTTCTCTTAGGGGAGGGTCATAGGAATTTATTTTTCCCTTCTTACTTGATACTTAAGGGAGAGGATGAGAGACTAGGTGGGGATAAGGAGATGACTCTTCCTCGTAGTCTTTAGCTTAGTTATTGTGGCTTTCCCCAAAATTTTCACCTTGTTAATTTCCCTTGGGTTGATCTCAATACTCCTCACTAGCTTCTTTTTCTTCATGAGGAAAAAGATTAACCCTTACTAAATTAGGTCATAGGAGGGGTTTTATTTTAAGGTAAAAATATATTATTCTAGGGACATAATAAGATATTAAGGAAGGATGATGTGGTGACCCTTAAAGTGGTTTATAATTAAGAAGTGATGGGAAAATATGTGCATAAATTTTCTTTCCAAAGTTAAATATCTCATTACCTAAAGGCAAATGTCTGACCACCTCCTTGGAAGGTCAACTCTGGGGTACCCCTTATTTTTAGTTTAGAACACTGAGAAAGTATGATATTAAATCAAATAGTTGATTGGTTTAATAGGGTATGATATGATAGACCAAATTACATTAGATGGATGCAATTCCTTTCATAAAAATGGTTTGGCCTAATTACATATTAAATTGAAAAAATACTTGATTGGTTTAATATGGTATGAAATTTGATTTTTGAATAATTATAGATGGATTTAATTTATTATTTCATGTCATTTGACATAAATTACATATTAAATTAAACTAAATATTTCACTAGATCAATGTGTTGTGTAATTATATCCTCATTTGAATTAATCTAGATGTAATTCATTACACACTACTCCATTATCCTAAATTACATATGAAATTGAATCAAATATTTGAGTTTTTTAATATAGTATATAATTAGATCCCCAATTATGAATAAATGGACATGATTCATCATACAAGGATTATTTGTGCTCAATTTAATATGATATTTAACAAAATAATTGATCATTTTCATGTGTTGTGCAATTGGATTTCTAAGTGACATTAAATGGATGTAATTCCTCATGTTAAGATCAATTATCCCTAATTTAATATCAATTTATAATAAATATTTGATGTGTTCAATATTGTGTGAAATAAAATATTTAACTAATAATATATGGATGAAATTACTTACATAAGGATCATTTGATCCCCATTACATATAATATTGAACTAAATTATTCATTGGTAATATATAGTGTGAAATTAGAGCCCCAATACACATTATATAGATGCAATTCCTTATATGGGGTTTTTTTAGACCCATTACATATCATATTGAATCAAATACTAAATTTATAGATTTGTAGACAATAAATATAAATTTTATCGAACATCAATTTTGTACATAGAAAATACATATCATGGATGTACCTTTAGCTTATAGACATTCCCATTGATGAAAGGCTTACATACACTATATATTTATGAAAAATTGATTATCTCTTAGTTCTAATATAGTTATTATAATTACCATGAATTATATCATTCTTAGAATGAAATAAGCCTAATTATTATCATCTTCTATAGTTTTTGGACCTATACCTATTTTATAGGTCCTTAGGCACTTACATCCTAGTGAAACACCTACATCGATGCAAGTGTCATATTCTAAGATAAGTGTCTAGTTCCCTAAAGTCATCAATTTGAAAATAAAACATATATATATGGTTTTCCTAAGTGATTTAATGTAATATATTTACAAAATGGAATTAATATCAACCCTCATTCATTACTCACCTAGTATATATCTAATAATTCACAAGGAAACTTACTAAAAGAATTCAATCAAGTATTCATGTTAGAAACCCTTATTTTATTTTATTTACATATAATTCATATGTACAACACATATATAGGTCTAAAGTAATTAAGTATCACTTCATGAATCATATTTTAAAAGTTACAAGCTAGGTCACTATTCTACTTGATTTCCACATATTGTATACTTATGCACACACAAGTCAACACATAGGGGATAAATAAACTAGTTTGAATCCCTATTTAGAGTAGTTTTTATATATGAAAAACCCATTCATACATGGTTTTTTGGGTTTATCTTGACACTATGATCCCAAAAATCCATTTTTTCCAATCACTATGAAAATTAAGAACTAGGGTTCTTATATTTGACAAGGAGAAACAACTCATGATCCATATATGAGCACACCAAAGTGAAGGTAACATAAAACCAAAAATATCCTAGATAGTCACATCCAAATCAAAAATTTATTCTATACTTTAAATCTATGTCTAAGTTAGACATGAGTGTCTATGTAACCATTTGAGGTTGATGTAAATGTTTAAGGATACAAAGGTAAAATTTATAGAATATAATGATTACTACAAGATAATGATCCATTATTTTTCTAGCTTATTTCATATCACATTTATATGTGCCAAATTTACTAGATAAGTAATCCTATTTGCATTTTATTGTTATAATATATTTAACATCTTAGTATATAAATTCAAGATATTGTTTATCTAGGATTGCAACTAATTAGCCTATTAGAGATCTATATATCACCCTTATGCTCATTCATTTTTATATTCTTATTCCTATACTATATTGACCCATCTAAATTTAGGGTTAAACATTTGGTTATCCTAAACTCTATCTCTTTTGCATGAAAACCATAATTCAACTTAGGGTTTTCTATTTTTTTTATTGTTGTAATTTGTTTCAAATTCTAAATCTTTAATTTATAATAAAAAACTCTTTTTGAAATGTAAGATAAGAATTATTTACTCATTTTAATAACCAAAAAATATTAATAGATGTATTTTTATATCTTACAAGAGATGAAATTAGTAATCATGCTAAATCTAAGGCTTTCTCACATAATAATGGTTAATATTTAGGTTTTACTACAATTGATTATATACCAACAACTCTCTCCTTGGGCACATCATCTCTTCATACTTGTAATGGGGGTGTGAGATATGTGTTCACACCTTTGTTCCCTTAAACTACTATTGCTACATCTTACATGGAAAACATTAATATTTCAACCCAATTATTGGTTTTAATGTTTATATCTACTAAAACTATGGGTACACCTCCTTTGTTAACTTTCAATATTTCCAATCTTATAGACCAAGAGGTGCATGATTTTATATAAATTATAAAAATATGGAACAAAATTATATGAAATCCCATTATGATATTGATTCAAAATAGGTGTTACATGACCATTTTACACTATAGATATATTTTCACCCCTTTCCAACTAGTTTTATTGCACCTAAGTTAATATTTTATGATGATAAGGGTGATCCTAAACAACATCTTCAATATTTATATAGGACATGCTTTGATGATGTCTCAAATGTTAAAATTATTTACAAGAAGTATAAAATATTATGCTCTAAGGTGGTTTCATTATTTACATATATAATCAATAAGCACATTCAAACCTATTGTATATTGTTTTTTGGAACATTTTTCTATCAATATCATTGAAACAATTTCTTATGTCCAAATTATAAAAAGGAAAAAAGGAATCATTAAACCTATCAATGAATATCTCTTAAGGTATAGGATAATGTTAGATAAAATTAAATATAAAGAGCTTTAAGGCATTTTCAAAAAATATTTACTTTCCTCTTTACATTGGTCCATTATTTTAAAAAGATGAAATATTTTGATTATTTGTGCTATGTTGTTCATGATAATGAAATGAAACTTATCTCATTGAATAGGATTAAGTATATAATATAGATGCTAACTACATATAATACCATGTTTACTATCAAACAAAGTTACAAGGGAAGACCTCTTAATCCTAAAAAGGAAACAACTACCATGATTAATGTGTTTTCATAATAACCTAATCAGTTTGTGTTATCCAATGCACCAAGTATATAATTTTCATTATTACTTGAATGTAAAACTTCATTACTCTTGAGGATTATGGAGTGTAATATCATATCTCTCCCTCATCCTATAGAGGTTGATATGATTTTTGGAGATGATGTAAATGATTATTGTGACTAACACAAGGTCCTAAGAATTATATGAATATATGTTTTAATTTGAGGCATAATATATAAGACTCCATAAAACACCAAAAGATTACCTTTGATGATCCTATAAAGGAAACAAGTTCACAACCTATGATCATAAAAAATAAAAAATATTTAATAATCCTTTAAAATATCATTCTAATAAGGATCCATAAGTATAAATGGTATATAATTCACATCCTCCTCCATCACATAATGACCACCAATTGGATGGGATTATTGGTAATTATACATGACATACACCCCTATGGTTCAAAAACCCTCTATTAATTTATATGATAGTAATATTGTGGATGATTTTTTCATCTTCATTCTTTATTAATTCAATCATTCCTTGATCACCAACCTATACATAGTTTTATGATGGATAAGTGTGCTATAAATAATGTTTAGAACATGAATTTACTTAAACATTTGGTTTTTATATATAATTATTTACATCCTTTTAAAAAAATATTTAACCTAAGTATTCTATGGCACATTATATCATGTTTATGGTGAGATAGACTTACCTATTGTAGCATCAATTTGCACCCTTGGAGAGGCTTCTTCAGGCTCTCTCTGATTGAGCCATAATATGGGAACAAACCAAAGTTGTGGGTCACCTATGGTGGGGTTAGACCTATAGAGAAGGCTAGCTTCCTCTTGATTGATCACCTATACTAATGTTTGGATTAGGAAAAGGGTTAGAAAGGGGGAAATAGATCCTAACAAGGCTAAAAGGGTGATACACCAAATTAAGTGAGAACTCACATAAACATGAAATATACATTGAATAAGCATAAGATATTACTATATCACACAATCTCAAAATCTAGTTAGTTGGATAAGTATTATATACATTGGGTTCAGGAAGCAATTAATGAAGCCAAGAGGAATTATAATACTCACACCAAGATTACATTAATGGTAGAAAGAACACAAATTTAGAACTACAGTCAACTAGAAATCACCCTAAAATAGTCAAGAAAAAAGGATAATGGGCATGAAATATTCCCCTTTATAATTCCATCATGCACAAGCTTACTTAATATAGTAAAAAAATAAGTGATATGAAAAGAAAGTATTTATTAGTTTCAATAGGTATTTCATACATGTTTTGATAGGGTTTAGCCTTATCAAATGAGAGTCTCTACTCTTATAGAATTGAGAAAGAGTTATTATCATAATGAGAGAGTATTTAATTTAAAAACCTAAAGGAAGATTAAACAATGGGAAAATTGGGAGATATAGGAAAAATGGGAGAGAGAAGAGGGAATATGAGTACAAAAATCATTAATTGAGATACCACCTTTGGATGAATGCTCCATCACCTTTTTTATCAAATTAGAACTAGTTCTATACTGATAAGTTAACTTTTTATATGTCTCAATATCCCCCTAATCTTCTCATTGGATAATAAAAATGTGCTATAACACAATAGTTTCCAAAGTTCATGAGTCATGATCCCACTTATGAAGGAAAACCCTTAGGTACTCTGAAAAACTATTAAATTCTATAGCTACTTTTTTTTACCACTAGATCTCCATCTTGGCACTCTACACCATCTCTATTTGATTCATTATGAGGGAAAGGTCCTTATATCCATCTAATTGACAAAGCCATGCTGAAGTATATTGTTATCAGATGTAAGTACCTATTTTTTGAGGATGTGACCATGTCAAATATGAGACACTTGTTCATAACAATTCATATCTACCCCTACTCCAATATATGAGCATAGGTCTTACTATAGACTGAAAACAAATCCCATTTATTAGTTTTTTTATATTCAATATATTGATGAAGCTTCATAGGTTATATAGTCTCATTCCTAGAATATATTAGGTCTAAATAGACCTATTATGCATCTCAAATTCAATGGTGATGAAGCTTCATCATAAACCATCCTGATTTATGGCTATATTTGCTTGATGGTTTTCAATAGAGCTCTAATGGTGATATGATGATCCTTGCGAGACTTTATTCTACTTAAAATTAGGTATTAATTATTCTATACTTTCAATCTCCTATATTTTGACCTTTAATATTATTCATCAATCTAATTTTGTATGGTAGATCATGTACCATCAATTTGCTTAGATCCATTGTCTTCAACTTTTAATATTAGCCATCAATCAATGATCAAAATTGGATGAGTACCATTAGATATACTTTTTCATGCACCATTTATCTTAATTTTCATGACTCAAATTCATACCATTGATATTTCTAAGAGGTGAACATGGTTGAGACACTTGTCACATGCACATTTGTCTTTGATATTTGCTGACCTTTTGACCCACCTCTCACCTCTAGATCTACTTGTATAATTGATTTCACATAATTGATCTAATTAGTACCACAAACATCACTATCCAACATGACTTTATAGATTATATCTATGATCAAATGATATTTCCACATGTTAGCCACACATTTACACTAGAGATCCTTTGACCTTTTGAATTGATTTTCACTATTGATCTAGAATCTATAATCAAATGCATGCCATTAGATCCTCAAGGTGAATTTACATATATCATATTTATATTTTCCATTGGATTTTAATTTATTTAATTCCCACCATTGATCTTGGAATTTTTAAATTTAAATGGCTAGTTCATAAAGTTTAAACTTGACATCCCCATGCATGTTTAACTATGCAAGTCTAACTTTGAAGCTTTATATCTTGAGATAGAAAAGACATAAAAATATGAAATTTGAAAAGTATTATATTGAAAATTAAATAATAATGTTTATGCGGTCTTATTTACTTGATTTATTCCATAAATTCATTTATTAAATTCATGATCAAGTGGACCCATTCATTTTTGTGTGTCATGCTCATGACGGTCTAGTTCTTCTCAACTTATGCAATAAAGTTTTGTCTCTTTAGAAGGCTCCAATGAACTTATAATAATTTTTTAAATCCATTTCATGTCTTTTATTTCTTCAAGCACCATGATACCCTATTGGTCTTTCTCACCTTATAACCTTAGGCTTGTTTCACGACATGTTTCTCAAAGGTTAAAAAAGCACACTTTAAGCTTGCTTAAAGTGTTTCAAAAGATTTGTAAGTAATATTTGATCTTATTATTAATTAATTGGTTACACACTCAATAATAAACTATATTCATCTTGATAATCCATCCCAAAACTTCCATAAATTGATCAACTGGGGCAAATTTATGTATGTGGGCCAAAATTGGCTAATATTTGTAGTGACATATTGATATTGCATGCCTACTATTCAAAATACTAGCAGCCTTGAATTGATCCATTGGGAATGGTGTCTCAATATTTATTCCCAATTAAAACTATTGTGAGATTTATATAAGGTTAACCCTTTCTGAAACCTCCTTTTGAAGTAAAAGGAAGAAAATAACAAAACAAACAACTATGCCATAAATACTTATTGAAAGGGAAACACACAAATGAAAGATAATTTGCACAAGGAACTTAGAGGAAAGCATTAAAAACTACTCTAATATGTTACAATATCATATAATATCTAAAAACTCTTCTAATAACAAACCTCTAAATGAATGTCATTGACTAGGATAGGTAATACCTCTCCATCCAATTGGGTAAGATGAAAAACATTATGTTATTTTCATATATGGATCAAATAAGGACTACTCTAAAATCTAGAAAACTTGGTGTGGTTTCCAAGTTTGGCCTTATTTGAGTCCCACCTAAGGAATAATTCCCCTTCTTTGATGTCCCTTGTTGTGGCTCTTTTGTTAAAGGATTTTTTGATTTGAGCTTGATGTGACTCTAATGTATTCATTACAATTTCCTTAGTTTCTTCAAGTTTTATGAGCTCTATCATCCTCATGTTTATAGGCTCACTCTCCATCAACTCAAGATAATGGTATAACTCTAATATAGGTAGTTAAAGATAAATGGGAAATGTAGCTTACCTTCCATATATAAAGATACTGGAGGCTTATCAATGGCAACTTTGGGAGTTAGTCTATCAGCCCATAAGTCTATCCTTAGCTTTATATGCCATGTTCTCTAATTTTCCTCCATAGTTATCTTGATAATCCTTATCAAGTTCTAATTTATAGACTCTACCAGTCCATTGCCTTGGGGGTAGTAATTGGAAGATGTGTTGAGGTATATACCTAGCTTAAGTGACCATTCACTTGTCTTTATACTAATGAATTCTAATGAATTATCTAAAATTATAGTAGATAGGACAACAAACCTAGTTACAATGCTATCATAGAAGTCCAATATTGTTATCTCATTGGCTTATTTTAAGGTAATTGCTTTCACCCACCTAGTGAAGTAGTCACTTGAAGTGAGCACCCCTTTATGCCCTACACTGGAAGGTATATTTATCATACTTATGAAGTATAATCCCCATTACATGAAGGGTTGCTCCACCTAAATTGGGTTGAGTGGAGGAGCTGCTAATTTTTATTTGCCTACAAACAGGGCACACTTATGACATTTCTTGACCCATTCATAGGCATATTTGAAAAGTTTGGGCTAGTAATATTCATCTTTCATTACCTTTAATAATGTTATTCTTGGAGAAAAATGGCCTCCTATAGGTCCATAATGAAACTAGTCTAAAATCTTTGTCACTTGATCATCATATATGCACTTAAGGAGTAACCCATTAAGGTCCCTTCTAAAAATAAACATAAAATAATGCACAAGTTATAGACTAATGTCTGAAATATCTTATTTTTTCTCTATCTAAACCTTGGGGACATTCACCTATTAGACAAAAATGTTTCATGTCTTGGAGCCAATTGTCATCAAGTGGAGGTGAATCTATTTGTTATTTGTCTTGTGTCACCAAAACAAATTATTTTTCTTCTTAAATTTCATCCACCATATGATCACACAAGCCTTTGTCTCTTACTAGCTTAGTGACTTTGATATCCACATCATACTCCATGTCTTTGGTAATCCAACTTACTATTTTATTAGTCAAGTCTTTATTAAGGAGGAAATCTCTAATTCTAGGATGAGACACCATAAGATAAAATTTACTATTAGAAATCATTTACCTAAAAATTTTTAGGCTTCTCAAATCTAAAAGAACCTACTTTTATATAAAAGTATACCTCACCTCATATCCCTCTAGTCCTTGACTACAAAAGACAATTGGTTTCTCAAGTCCTTCACTATTCTTTTGCATCAACATAGCTAATATGTTATCAATATTGACAAAGGTTTACATTATGAAATCCTTTGAGATGTTAGGGTTCATGAGTGAGGGTGCTTGGGTAATGGCTTGTTTAATTACCTTAAATATTTCTTTACCTTCATTTGAATAATCAAACACTTGGCTCTTCTTTAGCATGGTAGTGATGGGTTTGACCAGGTTTGTAAAACTAGGTATAAAACTTCTCACAAATTTTATTTTCCCAAAGAAGATCTAGATTCCTTTCTTGTGCTTAGATAGAGATAGTGATAGGATGACACTTATTATGTCAGGGTCAATTGATAGTCCTTCTTTTGAAACAATGTCACCTAAAAGTTTGCCTTCATGAAAAACAAACACATGTTTATTGGGATTTAAATAAATCTCATACTCTCTACATCTTTCAAAAATAAACCATAGATGGTCCATGTGATCAAAAACCTTCTTAGATAAAACTATGATGTCATCCAAGTAGACCAACACCATTTGATTTAGTAACCCTTAGAAATCCATGTCTATGGCTCTTTGTAAGGTTTCCCTTGTATTTGATAATCTAAAAGGCATCTTGTGGTAAGCATATGTGCCCCACTTTGTGGTGAAGGTAGCCTTATACTGATCTTTTTCTCTCACTAGCACTTGCTTGTAGCTCAAATACCCATCCAAAAGGGAGAAGCATTCTAAGCCAAAAACTATCTGAAGAAGTTGCTCCATGGATGGTAAGGGTTAGTGATCCTTCAAGGAGACCCTATGTAGGTCCCTAAAGTCATCACATAATATGATTTAACCACTCTTCTTCCTCACATATACCAAATTGGCTACCTATGTAGAGTGCTTAATGGGAAATATGATCTTGGATATAATTAATTTGGTCAATTATTTCCTCATAAGATATTCTATATTGGGGTTTATAAGCCTCTAATTTTGCCTGATAGGCTTAGAATTAACCTCTAATTTTATTGTGTTTTGGGCCATCTTGGGATCAAAACCTCTTAGGTCACTATACTCCCAAGCAAATATGTCTACATATTCTTTACAAAACTCTATGAAATCATGCCTTTTAGCTTTACTATTACCTTTATATGATTGAGGAGCTTATCCTTGAAGATAATGACTCTTTCATAGTCATATTCATTGGTTAACATCAATAACTTATCTTTTCTCATATGATCTCCTTCATGGAAGAGACCTTCAAGGGTGACTAGCCCTTTAGGAAGCTTATTAGATCTCAATTTAAATATTTTATCTTCATACTAATGTTGAAACTTTTCTTGGTTTATAGAGGAAAACTTTGCTTCCTATAATAAAAAATAGGTGATAGTCATTATTAAATACCTACCAATGAGATTCATTATCTAACACTGATGGTCTCACCACCACTTTGACATGTGGTTGCACTTTGGTCCTTTTGAACTCATTTGGGATATCAAATTGAGCTCTCATGGCCATAAACCTATTAGCATTTCCATTCTAGTTCCTTGGTACTGCTTGGATGTTAAAGGCTTAAAAATCCTTAATTAAGTCCCACACTCTATGTTTGTAGGACTTCAACAAGGGATTATTGGTGATATTTGAGCCTCTAACCTGGAGCATAATTAATTCACTATCCCCATAAACTTGAAATTGTTTGATCCCTCTATTACTAGCCAATTGAAGTCCATGAATAAGACTCTCAGATTCTACTCTAATGCAAGAGTAACTAAAGTAGAACATGTAGTAAGAGAAATATTTGTCATTGAAAGGGGATACTAGAATTACACCTACACCCACTCCATGTTTACTTCTTAAACCATAAAAAATAAATTTACATAAGCCACTAGGATCTTCTTGAGGTCTAATGAGGGATATTATGGACTGATTCTCTTCATGTAAGCAGTAGACACCTATGTACCTCTCTTTAACTCCTTCCAAGGGATCAACTAATTGATTGTAATTCCATAATTCATCTAATAACATGTCTAGTATCTCTTTAAGGTGAGTGGTTAGTTATCTAATAACCATATGTTCATCCTCATCAAGAATGGTGTAATTGAGGTTTATGATATCTGGCCCATAAGGATCTATTTGGAATTATGTAATGGGCTCAACTTTAATAGATACCTTGGTTCCATATCTTATTCCAAATATTATGTATGACCAATATAATACAAGATAACCTCCAATATTCACTATTAAATCCATGGATAGGCATAGTGAAAAATGAGGAGTCACATAAGGGATCAATAAATATTTAACCATTGAGACATTAGGACAAGCATACATGTTCAAGTTGAGATATCTGATGATGTCAGATGTCTTAGTAAAAGATCCATCTAGTTTTAACACTCTATTAGAATGGGTCTCATACTTTAGACCAATATGGTCTACTGTGTAATTTGGCATTACCAAGGTGCTATACAAATGTATACCAAGCACTTATGCACTAAAGTGTCACCAATTATTACTGAAATGTAGATGGGAGGAGGTTTGACCACCTTACCTAGTTTCTCTTCACTAGGTCCTTTGGTTGCATTGGTGAGAACCACATTTTATTTGATTGGTTCCTTCTTAGGAACCTTGATATTTGATAATACTTCTTGAAGGATTTCTATTTGTCTAGGCATGGAGATCATGTCCCATATTGGCACACTAGACTTTTTCATTTATTCCATAATATGGATGGGTGAACCACCAACATTTGGTTGTGTTTTGGGAGCCACAACTACACCTTGAATTTGTGAATTCTAAGGGACAAGGACATTCCCATGATCTTAATTCCTTAGATATATTGGAACCTTTGGGATAGCATTAGGTCCATTTGGATTTGATATTGAAGGATTAGTGATAAGAGTCTCTTTGACTTCTTCTTGATTACCATCCATGTTCCTTATTTTGAACATTATATTTCTTAACATTGAAATGTATGCCTAGCTATAATTAGCTTGCTGACTAAGTGCATAACACTTTTCTTGCTCATAGTTAACCATTTTAGTACCCAACTAGATTGGTCCTTGATTAGAACCCTAGAATTATTAAGGCTCTTCTAGTTTTTTCATCATGGGTACCATTATGTTCTGAGCCATAAGAGATTGATTGTACCCATAATTGGTAGATTACTTCCAATGATCATTGAAATACTTATTGATGGAATAATGGATTTCCCAAAAGATTAATTCTAAGGCATGGAACCCTTAGCTTCTTGAGAAAAAATATTCTAGATAGGGACCAAGGTGTTGGAAGTTCTTACAACATTTGAATTATAGTTTCTCTATCTATTATAATTAGGTTTCCCTTATCCTTAGCCTTAAAGTTGGCCTTGGCCTTGTAATTTTACTTTGTAGGGTGGCCTATTTGCTTGATAAAATTGTTGATGAGGTTTATATGAGGCTTGGTAAGGCCTCTTAAAATCTTGTTGTCTTTTAACATTCACTAGTTTATTTCCTAAGGATTGGAACATGCTCTTAAGATCCTAAAATTTTTTTTTCTTGGTAATTTCTAGATTGATTAGTGGAAGCCTTTTGTTGCCTAGGTGAGGGTATAGTAGAAATTTTAGGCATAACATAAATGACAGAAAGGGGAGGAATAGAAAGAGGAGGTTGTCTGATCTTATTGAACAAAGGAATTGGTGGTCTAGGTGTAAGCTTTCCATCTTGTATCAAATAATTTTATGCTCTAATTACCACCTCATATGAATTTGGCAATGTGTTTCCCCCCATGGAATGGATCATTACTACAATGTCATTATGTAGGACCTTCAGGTATTAAATAAAGGAAAAGTTAGGGGTAAGCCTAATAGATATTGGGATCCTATCACAAGTATTTTAGAACCTTGTATTGAAGTCTTGCATAACTTCACAAGGGGCTCTTTGAATTGTAGTTAACTACTCTACAAGTGAAAAATGGTCATTTTTGTCTTCAAATATCTTACACAATACATCTCTAAATATGTCCCATGTGATAATAGAATTAACATCAAGGCTTCTATATGAGTCTAAGGCTTTACCTTTGAAAGAGATGGATAACAACCTAATTGATACATTTTCATCATTGATATCATGAATGTTGTAGAAATTAGTTATATCCATAAGGCATTCAGAAGGAGTTGTATCTTGGTCTTGATTAAATAAGGGATACTTTTAAGATCTACTACTAGAATAGGATCATAGAATTTGGCCATTAAAAGTCAAAAAAGGAATAAATCTATGGGATTCCATGGAAATAAAAGGGTTTAACAAATATCTTTTTGTAGGGGTAGGCCTTGGAATTGACTTAGGAATAAAGTTTCCTTTATATGGGTGTGTATTATCAAACCTTAATATATTTAATGAGTTACAAGGAAATTCAATTATTTCAAAGGGAATACCTCTAGTAGATAACCTTATAATCAAATTTGGCATGAGATGTAGTTACTACTCTGCTACTAAAATGTTGAATGTTCTTTTGGAGTCACCAAATGTTGCTTGGAAGTTATAATTGTTGAAAGTTGATGAAACTAGAATCAAAATTTGACCAATATTCTTTGAATTGTGTCCCATCAGTTATGCCAAAAACTATTGTAGCATAAATTTTCACCCTTAGAGAGTGTTCTTTAGGCTCTCTCCAATTGAGCTACAATATGGGTAAAACCCTACACTATGTGTCAACTATGGTGGGGTTGGACCTTTGGATAAGGTTAGCTTCCTATTAATGGATCAAATCTACTAATGTTTGCACTAAGTAATGGGTTAAAAAGGGGGAAATGATTCCTAACAAGGATAAAATGGTGATTCACTAAATTAAGTGAGAAAACACACAAGAATGAAATATACACTAAATAAGCATAAGATAGTACTAGCTCACACAATCTCAAAATCCAGTTAGATGCATAAGTATTTCATACACTAGGTTCGAGAAGTAATGAATGAAGCTAGGAAGAATTCTAAGACTCAAACCAAGATTACATTAATGGTAGAAAGAACACAAATGTATACATGTAATTAACTAGAAAACACCCTAAAATAGTCAAGAATGAAGGACAATGGGCATGAAAGATTCTCATTCATAATTCCATCATGCACAAGCTTTCTAAACATAGTTCAAAAGTAAGAGATAGGTAAAGAAATTATTTATTAACATCAAGAGTTCTTTCATACAAGTTTTTATAGGTTCTATCCTTATCATATGAGAGTCTATGATCTTACATAATTGATAAAGAATTCTTGTCAAAGTGAAAGAGTATTTATTCTAAAAACTAATAAGGAGCTTATAAAATGTGAAAAAATTGGAGATATAAGAGAAATGGGAGAGAGAAGAGGGATCATGAGTACATAAATAATTAATTAAGCTACCACATTTTGATGAATTCTCCATCACCTTTTTTTTCAAATCATCACTAGTTTTCTATTAACAAAGTAACTTTTTATTTGTCTTAATAGCTCCCCAATCTTCTCATTGGCTAAAAAAAATGAGCTAGAAGCCAATAGTTTCCAAAGGTGGTGAGTCATGATCCTACTTATGAAGGAGAACCTTTAGGCACCCTAAAAATTTATAAAATTTTAGAGTTGATTTCTATGACCACCAGATCTCCATCTTGGGATTATATGCCATCTCTAATTATTTTATTATAAGGTTAAGCTCTTTTTATCCATATACTTGATAGAGCCATGCCCAAGTCTATTCTTGGTGGCTAAAAGTACCTATTTTTCAAGGATGTGGACATGTTAAATATGTGACACTTATTCATAACCGTTCATATCTACCTATACTCTAATATTTGAGCATAGGTCTTACTATAGATAAAAAACCAATCCAATTTATTTGTCTTATTATAGTCAATATATTGATGAAGCTTCATAGGTTGCATAGTCTCATTCTTAGAATATATTAGGTCTAAATAGACATATTCTACATTTGAGATTCAATGGTGATGGAGCTTCAACATTAACCATCCTAACTCTATGGATGAATCTACTTGAAGGTTATCAATAGAGATCTAGTGGTGATAGTATCATCCTTACAAGACTTGCTTCTACTTTGACCTAGGTAGTAATCATTCTCCACTTAAAATATCTTGTCTTTCAACCTTTAATATTATTCATCAATTTGATTTTGCATTATGGATCATGCACCACTAATTTTCTTGGACCCATTATCTTCAAATTTTAATATTAGCCATTGATTAGTGATCCACATTAAATAAGCACCATTAGATCTACTTAATTTTGGACCATTGATATTCCTTTTCATATCTTAAGTGTGTATCATTAATATTTATAATTGTTTAACATGATTGAGACAATTATCACCCATACATTTGTCTTTTAGATTCACCAACATTTTGATCCATTACTCGTTATTAGATCTGCTTGTATGATTGATCACAAAATATTGATCTACCTAGGCCCACTAACATCACCAATTTCCATGTGTTGTTTGATTTTATTTTACCCCCCATGATCTTTCCACTTATCAGCTACTTATTTACCCTATAGAGACTTTGACCTTTTAACTTGATGCTCACCATTGATCTAAAATCTATAATCAAATATGCACCATTAGATCTTTAAGATCCATTAACATCTATCTTATTTCCACTCATCATTAGATTTGATCTAATCAAATTCTAACCATTCATCTTGGAACATTTGAATTCAAATGACTAGTTCATGAATCTTAAACTTGATCTCCCCATGCATGTTTCAATACATAAGTCTAGCTTTGAAGCTTTATATCTTGAGATAGAAAAGACATTAAGATATGAAATTTTCATAAGATGATATTAACACTAAAATCATCATGTATATGTGGTCTTCTAGTCTTGATAAATTCCCTAAGTGTATTTATTAAATGCATGATCAAGATGATCCATTTATTTTTACTTGGCATGCTCATGATGGTCTGGTTCTTCTAGACTTGTGAAAGAAATTGTTGTATCTTTAGAAGTGTCCAATAAAATTCTAAGACTTTGTGTAATTTTTTTCATGCCCCTGAATGATTGAAACACCATGAGACCTTACTGGTCTTTTTCACCCTATAAACTTAGGTCTATTTCAAGACTTGCTTCTCAAAGATCAACAAAACACACTTTTATATCAATTAAAGCATTTTAAAAGATTTGTAATAAACATTTGATATTATTCTTCATTATTTGGTTACCCACTCAATTAGGAACTCTATTCAACTTGATACTCCATTCCAAAACTTCTATAAATTGATCTACCTAGGCAAATTTCTATGTGGGCCAAAATTTTCCAACATTAAGTTTTTAGGAGGTTATAACATGTGGTTACTACATTTTCATTTATATCATACATGTGAGTATTTTATATGTTATTGTTACCTTTTATGATGAATGATTGTTTATATACATTAATTCCAATGAGGTAATTATAGTTTCTAGTATTCTATATGAGCATCCACTTAAACACGAGAATTTTATACCCATATATTTAATTATCAAACCTATTATGTTTAATATTCATCATAATGGTAAACAATAGGCAATCCCCTTCCATATTCAGCTAGTAATTGAGAGACCTTTACATTAGAGACAAAGAGTGGATTCCATGGAATCCTTATATACTACACACCATATTTAAATATCCAGGGAACCTAAACATGTTTCTATTAGTAATACATCAAATAAAATGCATATCGCTCAATGATTGGTTCCATTGACTCCCATTAAATATACTATTTTTACATAAACATAATGTCCTAATATACATATTCATAACATTAAAAATACTACAATACTAGATATTACACCTATGCATGCTCTTTGGTAGTATCATTAGTTTATTTCCCTAGGTTAAAAGTGGAGGGACACATATTAGTATCCATTACATGAGATCATAGTATACTTATTTCTTTGTAAAATATTCCAAAATTACCCAAAAATAAAAAATAAAAAATCTAGAATTTACATGTTCTTATCAACTCCTTGGAATCTACATTGTTGGTTCCATGTTTGTAGATGGCATATCCATAATTTTTATATATAGATGTGTTTTTCACATAAATTAAGTGTTATAAATGAAAACATAAATACATGACCTATCCCTATACATATGTTGACCCTTCCTTTTACTCGTGTCATATAGACATTGGGGGCATCATATTATTTGATCTTTATACACACAAGTTATATGGTTCAATGATCACATTACATTATCATGTTTGATCTTATGTAATTACACATACCTTTATTGTTTTTTATATATTTCATTATGTACATGATACATACTTAAGTTTTTTTATAACAGATATATATAGGGGCTAGTATATTATGTTTATGTTGGTTTCTTAGGGTTTTCCATTATACACTTCATTGATTGTCTTCTCTTACTTGATGATCATTTGAATATGCTCCATTATTTATGACCCCCATGCCTTTGTTTTTCTAATTCGGGATTTTCATATGTTATTTATTGTTTTATGTAAATTTGACTAAGTCATGTCCCTTAGATTATGTTGCATTGAACATGACCCTTTTCTGAGGTCTCCTTGGACCATTCTCTTTTGACTTGATTTTGAGTGATCTTGTGTGTGTGCTTGATTATTTTTTGAGATTATATTGTTACTATCTAGACATTTTCATGATTGACATCATGCATCTTAGTAATTTACATTATCAAATACTATGTACCTCATTTATATATCTATGTATACATGATACTCCTATATGTTACATGAAACATTCCTAGGTTATACCTTTATCTTATCTTATTTAGGTAATGTGACTACCATATTTTACTTCCCCTCACCATAAAAGAGGGGAATATTCTTAGAGGTGTGTTATAGAGACATGGATTCCACAATTTTTTACAATTAAATAGATTCAAATATATAGTGGACATGATATAGAAACATGTTCTCCACATTTATCGTAGTTCACCAGGTTTAGATATATAGAGGGGGTGTTTTATGGAAACATGTTATCCACATTTTTCAAAGTTCATAAATTCAAACATATATTAGGTAAATGTTATGGATACATGTTATCCATAATTATAGCATCTCTTAGTTTAAAATTTTAATGGGGGCATGTTTCATAAACAGGTTCTTAACACTTATAAAGTTATAAATTGGCCAAATTGCATAGTTATATTATTCATATACACATTTATGGTAGAATTATATACAATGGTAAGATTTTATACCCATGATTCAGATTGAAACACATATGAGCTGAATATTCCATTTAAAATATCCCCTTAATTACAAAATCAAATCATCTTTCATTTTTCAAATGGTTTTATGAAATTTATCCTACACTAGGATGAACTTTTATTGATTGTTATTAATTCAATATCCTGTAATAGTTGGTTCATTTTTTTCAATATTGAGGTGATTAAACAAATATATATTATATATTTTATAATATGGAGTTATCAAATAATCCACATGTGCTAGTTTTATAATGTGAGTTGACTTGGATAACTTATGCTCACTAGGCTATAAGTATGACTAGGTTGTACGGTTGAGATAATATCAACTGTTGGGTGGAAACTCAATTTTTATCCAAGGTTGGGGAATGATTTTACTTTAACATCCACATATATAAACTTTAATATTTTGATTTTTTCCTAATATTATTTTAAATGGTTTATAATTATACATATTTTCAAATCAAGTTGCCAAAAAGCAAGGTAATTGAATTGATACACATGTGCACTCCTAAACCTTGCTCTTTATATTTCAATATTTTAAAAGATTTAAATTTTATATTATATGAACTGATTATATACTATAACATAGTATTTTTTTCAAGTTAGTCACTAGAAAATCACTCAATTTAGACTCACACAAAGGAAATGTGTGTTATATACACCTATATATGCGTTTTGTTTCCTTTAAACTAGTAATTTCATTACTAGATTAAAGTGTGGGGGGAATGTAGACACTAAATTTGAATAATATATAACCTTCATCTTGTACACTTAGAAAATAATCATGGATATACCTTTAACTTGTACACCTTCTCATTTTTTAAAGGCTCACATACATTGTCTCTCTATGCAAAATTTATTATCTATTATTCTGATTAGTTTTATTATAATGACCAAGCCTTATATCATGCTCAAAAAGATATAAAACTACTTATTATAATCATTTATTATTTTTGGACTTATACTTATTCTCCAACTTCTAGGACATTTGCATCTTAGTCTAATGCCTACATCAAAGCAATGCAAGTGTCATGTTCCAACACAAGTGTTCAGTGCCCTAAACTTATCAAATTTGAAAATGAAACATATAACTATGGTTGGCATAAGTGATTTATTATTGGATATTTCTAAAAGGGATTTGATATATATATGATCAACCTTGATTCTTTCCTTACCTATAACAAACCTAACAACTCACAAAGAAACTTACCAAAATAATTTAATTGAACATTCAAGTGATAAAAACTTCCCTACTTTATTCTTATTTCCATATTAGTCATATGTAAAACATATCTACATGTTTTAAGTATTGAATAATCACTCCATGAGTTTTATTTTATAGGTTATAATATAGTTCATTATTGTACTTGATTTACACATATTACATCCTTATGCACACATATCCAACATGTAGGGGATAAATACATTAGTCTTAGGTCCTCTTTAGAACAATGGATATGTAGGAAACACCTAATGATAGTGGTATTTAGGGTTAGCTTAACACTCTGAGCCCACTAGTCAATTTTCCTTATAGCCACTATGAATATGAATAACAAGGAGTGATAGCCCATAATATAGATCTGAGAACATTAGAATGAAGTTAACATATAAACCATAATATCATAGGTGATCGTAGCAAGATCTAGTAGGTTTTCCATGTTATAAACCTACATCCAAATTATACATCAACATTGATGTAACCATCTAGGGTTGACACAAGTGTCTAATGTTATAGAGGAAAAATTTATAGAAGATAATGACTAATCTAGGGCACTAATCCAATATATTTCAAATGTTCCATATTAGATCCTCATGTGCATATTTGAAAAGTTTATTACCCTTGCTTTCATTTCATTTATATATCAGTCAATAGTTTTACTTAAACTTTTTAGCATATCTTACTATTTAAATTCAAAATATTATCTAAGTTTTCAATTAATTATCTTGATATATATTTATTTATTTCCCTTGTGCTTATTATTTTTTATATAATTAATACTATACCATATAGACCCATATCAATTTAGGGTTAAATAAGATTATGCTGTGTAATCAAATCCATAGTTTACATTATATGGACACAATTCATTATAAAACACTTAATTGGACCCAATTATGTATCACATTAAAATAATTTCAATTAGTTCAATATGGTGTGCATTCAAATCCCCAATTGACATTACATTAGAAAAACTATCTAGTTGGGACTCTTTTGGCCTAAATTTATTGGTCAAATTAAATCAAATACTTTATTATTTCAATAAGATATGAAAATGGAACCATATTTAACATTAGATCCATGTAATTCATTGCACAACACTCATTTTGACACAATTATGTATCATATTGAACCTAATATTTGACATTTTAAATATCTAGGTGTGAAATTAAAGCCCAATAAACATTATATGGACATAATTCCATATATGGTTATCATTCAGACCATATTTCATATGGTATTGATTGAACTACTTAATTAGTTAAACATGGTCTATAAAATTTACATTAGGCATATGTAATTCCTTACACAGGGCCCAGTTCTCCCCAATTCCATATCATGTTAGACATTGTTCTTAGTTAATTGAATTAATTACATCCATCTAGAGTTTCATTTGATAATATATGGTTTTAATTCATTGCACGAGGCTTTATTGTTTCCAATTTTATATTATATTTAACTTAATACTAAATTTTTGAATATGGTGTGCAATCATAGCCCAAATTGACATTATTTGGATGCAATTACTTTCATGTGGATCATTTGTCATAAATTACATATTATATTGAACCAAATACTCAATGGTTATATATCATGTATAATTTAAGACAAAATTGAAATTACATGGCCAAAACTCATTATATGGAGTTTTCTTATCCCAAATTTCATATAATAATGAAAAAAATGCTTCATTGGCTGAATATGGTGTGCAATAAAATCCCAAACTAACATTAAACAGACATAGTTCCTTGCACAATACTTATATGGCCATATTTATACATGAGATCAAATTAAATACTTGATTGGTTGAATATGGTCTGCATTTAAATCCCCAATTTACATTAGATAGACATAATTCCTTGTATAAGGATTGATTTTACCCACTTTTGTATTAAATTAAACCAAATATGTGATTAACTCAAGATGGTTTCTCTAGATGCATTCCAAATGTGGCACAACAATTATTTTTAAATGTATTTTAATTATTTTATTTATGTAGGTCTTGGATAATAATTAAATAATTAATGTTTCACTTTTTTATATTTTCCTCTTTCACTTTATGACTTAACTAACACTTCCTTAAGCATTTTAATTTACTAACCCTTCTCTAAGTCTTTAATGTTACTAACGCTTCCTTGAGTATTTTATGTTAATAACCCCTTCTTGAGTATTATAAGTTTTTTACCCCTCCTCAAGTCCCTTTTTTATTCTTTATGATTTGACCCCATTTGTGTACACCACTAATTTTTAATTAAAAGTGGAAATAATACCTATATAAAAAAATATAATAGAAGACATTCACTAACAAGTGTTCTTATACATACATGATGTAAAAAATACATATACATGAGCAAACACTAGGAAAATAAAAATTACCATCTTCATTATGTAATGAATTATCATTATTTCAATCGTTATTCAAATTAAAATTTCATATATCTATATTCTATAATACTAATACACTTACACCTAGGGTGAAATAGGATAACAAATATCTAGATTTCATGATACATCTCTAAAGGGATAACAAAATCAGGATGAGGTCCACTTGGACTATGTAAACAATGTATTATTATGTATGGGTTTATGAGTCCAAATAATCCATTAAAACTACCCCATATTTCCCCATTTTAATCTAATAATTAGTCTAGTGCATGTATATGAAACTAGGTTTTTGATATTACAAGTTCATGTTTACACAAAATAGAGATTACAAGAGTGGAAACAAACATTATAGAAACCTCCACCACTCTTCATATTTTTTTATTTATTTACTATCAAAGTAAATAACCACCCAATAAGAGCATGACCAATGGGATCTCCTATTTTATTTGTGTGTTCCTACCATGAGCTCAAACAACATTTGTATTTTGGTACAATTAGAACACATTTATCATTCATAGTTTTTAATCAAATTTTAAGCCTACAAAAATGAAGAGAGTATTCATTATAAGATAAGTCTCCATTTATACCTTTGATTTTCCATTTAAAATTATTGAACCTAATTTTCATTAAATATACATGTTAAAAATATTTTTTAATATTTATTTCAATCATTTTATATGCAAAAAATATTCTATTATTTTTTTAATTTAAAATTAATATTTCATTGATTCAATTTCATATAAAACAATTGGTGAACCTACATATTGGTTTAATATTAAAAAACACTTGGTTTTCATTATGGTTTCAACCTTATTTTTCAAAGTTCTAAAATTTTCCCATAGGGTTTCACATTTTATCTCTAAGTTCCCCTCTTTATTTATAAAAAATTGAAATTCTTTTACTTTTTAACCTAGGGTTTTACCCTCATGTTGTTTCTAGATTTTAATTTTCATACACTTATGATATTTTATTTCCTTTATTGGATAATTTATACCTCATAAAAACTCAATTTGAAAATTCCCCCATTGTTTTTCATATTCATGTTCATATACTCAAAAACCTCTTTTTGTTCAACACAATTTTGTTCAATTTTTTTAGAGTTTGCAATTTAAGATTTTTAATTAATATTATAATAAAAGGATAAATTTACATATATTATTTAATAAATTTCTTGGGTTCATAAATTATCAAATTTTACTTTTAAACCTCTCTTGTATTCATGAAATACTTCACTTATTTATCAAAATTTCTGATTCTTTATTGGGAATATTTTAGGGTTTTACTTATTAAACATTTCACATTGTTTGGCTCATTTATAATTCTTACCAAATTAATTTTTAAATTCCTCATAATTTTGTCATATTATTTTTGATATAATCAGAAGCCTCTTTTTGCTGACTTAATTTTTATACATAGTTTTTGGATTTTGTAATTTATTATTTTTAGTAAATCTTGACTTATAGGGTGTAATGTATACTTATATTTTCCAATTTTTTGGGGTTTGATTATTACCTATTATTTCTAAAAACTTTTCTCAAAATTTGAAAAATAAATAGATAATATATTTAAATATTTACTTTTACATATTAGAGTTTACATTAAAGATGACATCATCTAATCCTTCCCATCCCTTGGATTTTCTCCTTTCCCCAAATGTTATGTCATATGAATATTCTAATTCAAATAATAGACCTCATCCTCTAGCTGGTCTGGTTTATGGAAATTTTATACCACATGGTTACTCTCAATAATGAACTAATGATTAGTGTTGTATGTATAACAATGCTAATAATACATATGATGAAAATTATTATGAAGGGTATGATTTGGACTTTGATTATTGTGAACAATAAGAAACACAAAATGTTATTTTTTATACAAGAGGGAAAACATCTTCATATTGACAATATTTTCACGATTATCATATTGACCAAGATGAAAATAATTTTTAGCTACATGTTTGTGTTCACCCTATATTGCTTGATTTATAATCTAAGGATGTGTTACTTGATAATACACCTGATTTTTCTTTACCATTTACTAGTGGACATAATCACATTTACTCTTATAGAAAAACATGCATGAGAATAAAAAGTAATGCATAATTTAAAATTATTAAAATACTACTCTTACATACATATATGTTCCTCATAATTATGAAAATATGCTAAAAGTTTAATGTCTTTATTATTTACAAAATAATTCAAAATGTGAAATAATTCTTTCGTTAATAAATGATGCACATGCCGAAATTACTTACTTTTCTATCTCCCTAGATTATGCAAATGTTACCAAATTGAATATATATATATATATATATATATATATATATATATATATATATATATATATATATATATATATATATATATATATATATATATATATATATATATATATATATATATATATATATATATATTCAATTTGGTAACATTTGCATAATCTAGGGAGATATAAAAGTAAGTAATTTCAGCATGTTCATCATTTATTAACGAAAGAATTATTTCACATTTTGAATTATTTTGTAAATGATAAAGACATTAAACTTTTAGCGCACACATATATATATATATATATATATATATATATATATATATATATATATATATATATATATATATATAAATGTAAATGCTACAAATTATGAAAGTGCTTCTCTTTTTCTTTCTATAGATGATGTTCATACTACAAATGTTGAAATCACTTCTATTTCTATATCTCTTACTGATGAAAATGCATCAAAATTTGAACATCACAATTATTCAATGCATGATGAAAATATAAAAGAGCTTAAATTCTATCATTTTAATACAAATGTTCCAAAAATTGAAAGTCATTTTTATTTGCATTCCCCTGATCTTGAAAATTCCAAAAATGATTCTTCCATTTCATCTCTAGAAGCATAATTAGGTGCATGTATTCAACATAAAGACATGCAATAGTTATGTAAATATTAATGACATTCAAAATGATACATGTTTACTTCTTTTAAAAAACCATGTGATATAAATGTACCTTTATGTAATGTTTATAAATCGTGTAATGATATTAATTTATGTTTCAATGATAGTTTTAATGACTCATTATACCTATGTTTAAAATATATGGAAAATTAAAACATATAATTGTATATTAGCACACATAAAATATTCATCCTATTCACATTGTATCCATGATAAATTCTATGGGAAATCTTCAAAATAAATTATTAATTTTCTAGTTACAATTATTTTCATTTAAAGACAATATTAATAATAACATTATAGAAGTTCAACCTCTTACATGAAATGTATTGTGTTATCCTTAATTAGATAATTTTTTATTACCAATGTTACCTCTATTTGAATTTGAATGAGACCCTTCCAACCATTTGGCACAATATGTACATGACTTTTGTCACTGGGATAAAAATGGATGTTTACTTCTAAAAATCCTCTCATATAAGTTTGACATGAGAAGATAAAGATTGGTTCTATAGTATTTCCAATGGTTCCTTACCCATTCTAATAAACATATAAGACATAGTTTTATCATATTTCATAATCATGATGTACCTAAATTCGCATTAGAACATTTACAAGGCTTAGATAAGCATGAATATGAGTCTATTCAAGATTATGGTATATATGTTAATAATACATTACATTTTTTGACATATATACCATTATATTTATAAGTAAAATTCATATTAAATAGGGATATTATTTTTCCACTTAAATAAATAGAATTCCATAAGCCTTACACTTCATTTGATAGCCTATATATGGAGATGCATAATTATGTATGTGAGATATCGAACAATAACATGGAATTATATGCATCTTCACTGAAAGGTGAATTGTTTTTAAAATATTATTAAAAAGTGAAATAAATAACAAAAATAACTTCATTATTAACCTTCAATAACTTATTATAAATGAATAGTTCATAATCAAAGAAAAACAATCAATTTTTTACCCAAAGGAAAGGAATCAACATACAAAAGATTGTATAGTTAAATAATATGATAGCACTTAGAGGCAACCACTTAAGTTTGATTTCTCAAAAATAGACCACATGATATATTACATACATTATTGGATAATTAGTTGATTACTATTCCTTCAAATCACTATCATCCATCACCAAGAGTTTAAAATATAAAATGAAAACCATTTTACACTTATCAATATATTAATGGACATCATGACAATGAATGTTATGATTTAAGATAAAAATCTTAGAAAACTTGTAAATAGGTGAGTTATTACATTTGAGAATAGGAAAATAAGGTCTTATTCCCTCACTTATTCTAGATATTTTTATAAGAAGACTAGGACATCCCATGACATTACTACTAGAAAAAATATGGTATATCATACTTTATAAAACCACACCAATAGAAGAGGTCCTTCTTCTATTTCACATTATACAATGATTGAAACATCCTAAGATATTATTATTTGGGAATAATTATTTTTATTTGGGTTTTATGCACAATAAGGAACCTTAGGAAGTATCCTCTAATTTTTTAGGATTAGCGAAGAGATTCAATACAAAGTAGGAGTTGTGAGGTATTGGGTTTTGTAGACACCTTTTTGATGGAATATCAGTGAGTAGATTAGTTTTTTACCATAGATGGTTTATATATGGATGTGAATCTAGATATACTTGAAATGGGTGAATAGATGATGGATCTAACCTAAAGTGGGTCTAACCAAAACTAACTCAAAAAAGAAGGAAAAGGTAGGGCAGAAAATAAATCATATAGACCAAACAAGATGAAACCTTTTAAAGCTTGATCTTGAACTAGGGGTTGTAAAAGTAATCAATAACTAATGTTTTCTACAAGATAATGTAATCACACTAAGAATAAAACATAGTTAAGATTCCAAGGAAATATGAAAACAATAAACATTAGTATATATAATCAGAGTTTGTTGTTGATGTAAGATTGTAATTTCAAATGTACAAATGTATATTAAGATCATTACACAAAATACATTCAAAATATATGCAACATAATATGAATAAATGTAATTAAAATAAATATCATGCATATTCAATAGACTATGATACCAAAATGATAAAACTTACAATATTCACATGGTTAGAGAATAATCATATTTACACATCAAGATAAATTATAGAATAATACCAATAATTTATTATTATTATTAAACAAAAATTATCTTCCCTTTGGGATAGGGAGGATAAATATATATATAATATTGGAGATGGGCTATTTCATTCTTCAAGGAAAGTTTAAATATACATCCTTAATAATAAAAGTGTGAGTCAAAATCATGTAAATCAAACATGTACAAAAGTATTTCCATAAAATATAATTCTAAAACTAAAATATAATATATATGTGCCAAATAAATTAAGAACCATTAGTTTTAACTTAACTGAAACATGAAAATACATATTCATATTTTGAGTGGCGTTGGTGTGTCACCGCTAAAAGAGATAAATGGTTGAGTGATAGTTGTATAAATACAAATAGATATTATATCCACCAAGGGAATTAAAACTATACTTTTAAAGTCTATATGGCTACATATTTATAAAAATGGAGTCCCTATGATGATGTGGTATCACTTGTAGTTGGTTTCATGCTAGGTGATGATCTTGTCATTTCTTATCTAGATTTGAGTTTTTTAAATATTGTGCATGCTAACTCAAACACCTTATTAATAATATCAAAATTGAGTAGGGAAACCTTGAATATTTTTATGGTTCAACCATCAACCTTATGTTTTCTAACTCCAAACTCTTAAACTCTACTCTAAGGGATTTAACCTTTGACATGCTCTATCTTTATAAAAATTGATTAACTATAAGATGCCATTTTTAAGCTTATATATAGTTCCCTCAACTTACTCTTTGAATCTATCATGAAATAATTTATGGAGTGTCTCAAACTTGGTTTATTGACTAATTATCTGGTATAAGTTATCACATTAGTGACCCTCATATCTCTCAAATTTTATAAAATTTCATTCTTTTGGCTAGAAAAATGTCCTATAAAATCCTTCATCTATGTATTATATTGAAGGGCACCATCCCTTTCTGAAATTACATAACTAAAGGCCTATGTAACATCTTGGTTAAACATTAGATTTAGATGGTTGAATGCACTAATTCATGAAAACTTTTAAAAAAATGTAAGCTTTTTTCCCAAATTATTTTTTATGTTGTCAAAGTTTAAACACCTTTGTTATCTTAGGGTGGATTTATCCTCTACAGACTTGAATATTATTTAAAATGTTTAATAGCCTAGTAGCTATACTCTGTACAATATCTATAACTTCCGAAGGGGTATGTATATTTTATATCTACATTATCTTCTACTTTACCTCATATTTACTCTTGTACATTTATTTCATCACTTCTCTAGTTTAATCCGTAAGAGAATAGAAATCCTATTTATACTATGTGGGATAATTAAGATTATTTTTAGCCTTTTTAACCAAGGAAAACAAATTTTCTCTTTGTTCAAACTCAATTTATTCCCTTGTATTTATGTTCACCATGTTCCTCTTCTTCATCATATATATTGTGCCATTTTTATTATCAAAACAAGTGGATAATTTAGGTAGTTATAATATGAATAAATTATGTCTCTCATCTCTTCAGCCTTGTAGTTCTTTAACCTGTTGGGGAACAATAAATTCCCTTTCTACTTCTGGTTGAATTTGGTCTTCATAAGTAGAGTGTATAGTGATAATTAGAGGGGGAGTTATTGTTGGAGGTAATAGTTAATAACTTATTTGAGTTGGGAATTGTATGGGTGGATAGGAAATTATCTACCAAGGTGAGGCTTCCCTTTGTAGGGTGACTTCAGCCACATATTTGGTTAATCCTAGAGTTTTTACAACTATTATTGTGTCTTATTATATAAGTTTGGACTATTTCAAGGTTATATATAATTTACATAAATATATTAGGGGTACTAGTGGACCTTAAGGATAAAAAATGAAAATTGAAACTAAATTTTAAAAATGGACTCTTTTATTTTGATCCTTTATTTGTGTTGATGTCAAAAGAATGAAAGAATCAATTCAACTAGAAAGTGGTGGACCTAGAATGGACTAAGGGAAATATATAGCTAAAGTATCTAAAAAATTAATAAAACAAGTAAGGAATAAACTACATTATTGATATTTGGCCTTTCATCTTTAGTGAGGATCTATTGGATTAATGTTGAACTAATGTGTCTTCTTCTTACAATCTTCCCAGTCTCACAGATTTTACCTTTTATAATTCTTCTTCCTCATCTAGTTCATCTAGGGATACTTCATCACTTTAACATGTTTTTTTATCTTTTAATTATTTATAAATTTCCTTCCTCCTCATCAGTAGGATAGTCTACTAATGATATTACATGTACTTTCTCATCCTCCTATCCTTTCACTTTAAGGGATCCTGTAGGAGTTGTAAGCCTTGATGATGGTCTTTCCTCCTTTTATTAGAATTTAAAAGAGGTAAGGAGGGACTCTATAATTACTTTGGTATGTGAAATATTAATGGGATGCTAAAACAAATTAAGGAATCACAATAGTAGGGACTACTACTATATGTGGTGATAAAGGAATTGAGAGTGGAATAATACTGGTGAAGAGAATAATGGATAGATATTGACTTTGTGGGGTGCTCGAGGGGATGGAGGATTGGATGGTAAATATGATAATTAAGCTTGTATAAAATATAGGAGATTCACTTATTTAGTTTTTTTAAGTGGAGGGAGAGGTGCCATAAATAAATTATTTTTTATCTATCTTGAAGAAGTGTAATCTTTTCAACTATAGTAGATGTGCCAAAAATGATGGTCAAAGCTAGATGTGTGGAGGTTATATGGGGAATAGGGAGACCTATGATTATTTACTTTTTAATTTATAGTTTTTCTTCCATTTTAATGTTATATTCTCCCTCTAATAAATTGGTATCTTATCCTATAGGAAAGGGAGGTTGGTCTTATCTTTCTAGGTCATGTGGTTATCTTAGATGACAATGATGACTCTAGGCTCTTGGTGCCCACTCCACCATCTCATTCATATACTTTTTGTAATGTTAGGGTCATACTAAATGCCATAGGTGATAATAATTAACATTTTATTTTCATTCATATAAGACCACACCTACGAGTCATTTGATGTATTCATAAAAATAACATCATGCTCATACTCTTAGTGATCATATTTAAGGGTCACCCATTATTATAATTTAGGGATTTAATATAGTTCCTTAATTTTCCTTTAGGATACCATTTCTTGAATTAGGCCAAATTTAAATTTTAATGGGATTTGATTTTTCATGCCTAATTGAAGTGTGCCCTCACCAAAAATTAGAGTTTCCTAATGCTTAGAGTAGTTTTTTAGTAATACATCTATTTTTTAAGGCAATATTATTCATCTATATAATTGTATATATATTTGGAAACCTAATTTTATACAATCTTTTCTATAACATGGCATGGTAAAATTAGATGGGTTTCCCTTATTAATTCAATTTAGATTGTGGTACAATATGGGTAGTACCAATAATCACCCATTTTAGTTATGCTTATTTTTATATTCTTAGATATTCTAAGAATATAAGATCCATTAATGGATTAGTATACTTGAGGATAAATTTTATCATAAATCCTTGTAATCTCATTCTTTTATCTATAGACAAAAAGAAGAATAATCCTCATATATTCAATTGTCAACATATTATGTGGATGGTTATTATAATTCAACATGGGATTTGTTGACCATCTTAAGGATTACATTTAATAAATATGAAATTATAAAAAAAAAATCCATTACCTATCCTTGATTCATGTTGTTACATTTGGGCCTTTATTATGACACTTATTATCTCTCTAAGGGAAAAAATTATATCATAAGTCAATAAAATGTCTAGTAATAAGACCCATTCCACATATACATAAGTGATGCTATCAAAACCATATAATATATTTAAAAGGTCCATGGGTATTCTTATACTAGTTATAAATTTGATGATGATATTAAAGGATATTTCCCATGTGTGGTTTAATATTTGACCTTTCACCAACCACTATTTCAAAATTTCATCTAGAGTGTTGTACTTGAGCCATACATTAGCTGAAACTTTATTATAGGTTACCTTAGGTGATGGAATCCTGAGGTGCCTCTCAAATTTATATTGAAAAATACATGTAATTGTATTTTTCCTTTTTTTAGGTGTAAATAGTCCCCCCAAAAAGTACCATTAAATAAAAAATCTTAAAGTAAATTGATACAAGGAATTACCTCTAGTTTCATTGTCACTTGATGAAGTCCCATGGTCTTGGTTGGCATCAAGATGTTAATGCACTAATTTTATTCCTAAGATAGTTGGTATTATTTTAATTATAGTGATATAGACTCTATTTAATTCCATAAGGTTGAGTAATATGGAAACATAAAATCTAGGGCACTCTTGTCGAATACAGTGTTAGTGTATTCGATATTTCTAGTAATCAAGTACATAATAGGGGATTAGATACATGTTGGTTTTAGAGAAGCCAATTCAATGATATATACTATTTAATTATTTTATAAACTATCTAATATTTAATCAAAAAAATTATAATAAAAATAGGTATTTTGGTTGCTAGAGATCTCAAAATTGCAATGTTCAACTCGTACATTAATGGCGAAGTGACTTGACTTAACTTGTATTTTTCATATATTACTCAAAGTTTTTACCTTGAATGTATAATTTTATAAACATCAACATGAATAATACATGTTTATTTCATTCTCATTTTGAATTTAAATGTACTAGTTAGCTTTGGTAGTTTTGTGTTTTCCATATGGTAAGTTTTCAATAGCTGATGAGTGTTTAGTCACTTCTTTGAGATAGGTGTCAAATTATCACTCACTAACTTCTACATTTATATCAAAATAATTTAATAATAATTTTTACCCACATCTCTTGTGTATTTAAAATTCTCTACTTATATTTTACTTAGGTCTTTAGACATATGATTTTGTTTATACACTCCATGGCTATGAGTTAACAAAATTAAGCCACATGGAGAAGTCTTGGGACTGTAAGAACTAAGAGGCTTGGGACCTTATCTATTTTAACCTTAGAACTAATTATGTCCTTGGGAAGGATCCAAGTGTATATACTTTTGTTTAAACTACAAATACTTGGATTCTCATAGTCATGGAACCATTAAGCTATTAACTTAATATTACTTTTTTGAAGTTATAAGTTAATAAAATTATGCTAATTGTCAAATGCTTAGAGTTTAGAACATCAATACTTTTAGACTACATGGCCCTAGGTACATTAGAATTTATTTTAACCTTATAATTTTTAGGTTCACATGATTTTTCCACTTGTCAAACCCTCAAAATTATGGGAACTTATTGACTCATTAACTTAGAGACATTAGACTATTAACTTCTCTTTGAACTTAAATGGTTCTGGGTAATGTGGTTACATTGGGTCGCATGTTCTCAGGGCTTGGAAACTTTGAAGACTTATAATTTTATTTAAAATGAAATTTGTCTTGGATAAACATGATTCTTTGATGTGGATGTCTAGTTGTGACCCAGATACTGATAAAGTACAATTTTTTTGTTGATCTATGGTAAGTTATGAGTAAATTGATAATTCCACCTATCAATATTTCTCATCACAAATTCATTAGAAAACTTAGAATATTTTTTTAATACCAAAGGACTCTAGGTAATGTAATAATACCACTTGCCCTGATCTTGGATAATAAAAGTAGGGCCTAAACATGAATAATTTGTAATTCCTCTCCAATAGTACTACAAAAATATAAAAATAAAAGAGACACTAAGATATGATACATTATCTACATTAGTAGAATTAAATCATAAAGTCAAATTTCAATAATAATTATGAAAACCCAAGGTTCAAAATTAATAAAAATCAACATCCAGGATTTAATTTTCATAATAATAAGTTTTGTAAATCTATATATTAAGGACTACCTTAAACTTATGCATATTAAAACAAATATCATGTGTACATAAGGCTTATAGGACATTCAATAAGGATATTCAGATAATAGTGGTTCCCTATTTTAATTTTAAAATGGGGTGTGTGCTTTAGGGCATAACAAATGGTGACTCAGTGGGGAAATACTCTTGAATATTTGAAAACCTAGAATCTCAACAATGCACCATCATAAAATTTTTGGTCTGACAAGAAAATAATAAGTAAACCAATCCCTGAAAAATATTCCTACTTCCCCATGAAACATACTAACCCTTTACATTACTTGGACATATTTGTGATTTTGTGAGATTCATTTTCCTATTGTTTTAAGATTTTTACAAAGTCTAGAATAAACACTGTAGGTTTCATTTTGACTTCAAATTTTGTAACCAAACTATAATAGAATCCTAGTCATTATTATGTTGATAGCCAAGAATCCATAGCCTTGACAAATATACATATGATCCCACTCTAAGACTTGCTCTACTACCAGCTAGACATATATATCCTTGGTAGAGATTAATTTAATCACCCAACTATAAGTTTGTATGGTGATTTATTTTGAAGTAGAAATAGAAAATGGTTGGGGGCCACATTGGTTGGGTCCATGTATAAGAAAAATTATTTAAATCAATAGGTTCTTACTAGTGTGCATCCATTTCTATGTTTATTATTCTTGATCCACTTTTTAGTATGTAATAGCACAGTTGATCATTGGAAATGAAAAGTCTTTCTACGATTTTCATGAGTATGTTAGAGTAAATACCAAAGGTATATATAAATCATTCATTCTAATAAAAACTTAATTCAGCAATAACACATACCTTAATCTCCAAAGATCAAGCAATAACATGATAAATCCTTATGAATACCACTTGTGCATAATTTTATACTTTCCCCTTGTTTTTAAAAAATATTTTGTAACTTTAGCATAATAAATCAATTGGTTTATTTTTAAAATTTATAAAATATAATCTATAAAGCATAAAAACTAATCTACCCAAAGAAAAATGAATAAATTAGGAAATATACTATATAAAATAGGAAATTTACTCTAGAAATCAAGAAATTTACTCTATTCCTACATTTACATTTCCACTAAAAATCATTTAGAAGAATCTCTAGTTAGAGAAACCATTAAATAATGTTTCAAAAGTTATTAATCAATTTAAAAAGTGAGGTCATTACCTTAGAGGACCTTAAAATAAAAGGCATTGTTACCTTGTATCTAATATATTTGATATGGTCCAATCCATAAAGGATTGAAATTATCATGTTGTCCTTTCATATCATGTTTCTTATCCCATAAAAATGCTAGGATTAAAATACTAAAGGCTTTAATTTTGGATCTCTTATCAAACCACGTCATGAAAATGTCTTGGTGTTTGTTTAATATATGCAGTGATTTAGTTCATGCATATTCCATATAGACTATGTTAGTAGCTCTAGAATGGATTATTTCATCTTGTCTCATGTACTCTTGAATGAAATGGTACATTGGTATTTTGAGAGTGGTGGAGAAAACTATCTATTATCCATACACTAGCATAAGGGGTGAAGCCTTAAAGCCTTGTTTATATCTTGTTATGTCTTCCCATAGTGCATAATTCAATAGTAAATTTCATTATCTTATCTTTTATTATACTTATTCATAACATCCATCACATTATTTCGTGTGGATTCATCCACTCCATTCCCTTATGAGTATTGATTTGAAGATAACTTGATGGTGATTCAGTTGTTATAGGCCCACTCAATAAATTCAATAGATTATAGAGCTAGACCATTATCATAAACTAATGAGATTAGAGTACTATGCTTGTTTATTATATTCTATTTTAAAAAATTGATGATAGTTAGTTGTTTGGAATTCTTTATGTCCATAACTTCTATCCATATGGTGTAATAATTAGTGCATATTATGATAAATTTGTTCCCCACTAAAGAGTTTGGTTTTATCACCCTAATGAAGTCAAGAACCCATTAATCAAGAAGGCATCCTTAAATGATTGGTTTTAGAGGCATGAAAAAATAAACTTCCCTTTTCACAAACACGTGGCATTCATGATAGGTTATGAAATGGTTTCTAGAATTTTTGAAGATCATAGTTCATTAGTATATCATCCTCAATATTTTAAGAGTTATTGCATTATTGAGGACTAAACACTACCTATATTCTAATGTATATTATATATAACGTCTTTAACTTCCTATTTTGAAACACATCTCAAGTAGATGCTTTCATAGTTATTTTAGTGTAGGACTCCTTTATTTATCATATAATGGGTTGATTTGAGCCTAAGGTATTGCCTCTACTCTCTGTTTAGATTAAGGGGGCATGTATCTATGAGTAATTAAGTTTGATCTAAATGATTCCATGGTCTCTCACCATCTTGGCTGGTCTTACTTTAAGATCAAACTCTTATATTTTCACAACCCACTTACCTCTTCATTCACCTAATTCATTTCAGATTAGCATGAAGTTGATAGATGTTTTGGGAATAATGGCATACATCTTATTTATTAGAATATAATGCCTAAATTTTTTCACAACATTGATCTGTGTGTGTGTGTGTGTATGTGTGTGTGTGTGTGTGTGTGTGTGTGTGTGTGTGTGTGTGTGTGTGTGTGTGTGTGTGTGTGTGTGTGTGTGTGTGTGTGTGTGTGTGTGTGTGTGTGTGTGTATTTATATGTCTATCATTGAATATTTCAAATCTGACCCATTCAAATTGATACTCATAAAGGCAATTAGATGTTCATTATTATCTACCTTTTGTGTGAGTAAAACTAATATAGTTTTATATGAGGAAAATAAAAAAAGGTATAAGTCCTTATTAAAGTCTAAGATGATTTTATATATATATATATAAAGAAATGGTAGTTTTTATGTCTTGGAAAGCTTTCCTAGCCTCTATTATCCATTATATTTTAGTATCTTGATTTAACATGCCATTCAATAGGTTGATAATATCTATAAATATGGAAATGAATTTCCTTAAAATTTTTATCTTACTAAAGAAGGACATTAAATATTTATTGTTGTTAGGATCTATCATCTTGGAAATCACCTAGATTTACTATAAATCAATCGATATCCCATCCTTAATGATGACATGACCTAACATTTTCCATTCAATAACTCTAAAGATATTTATATTTATATTGAATGACACTCCATCTATTCTATACCAATCAAACACTCTCTACATATGGTCAATAGGATCATCTCTATCTTTTGAAAATAATGTTAAGTCATCCATATAAATGATGATGAACTTATCAATGAGTTAGTAAAAATTAAATTCCATAGATTTATATAGTAATCCTTTTGTACATAAATGTTCAATAATTAGATTTACTATCCTCTATCTCTACCTAAAGGGGTTATATTATAGCTTTAGTAGGATGGTATGTGTGATGACCCTAGGTTTAAAAACATTCAAATCTTCATATGTCCAAGAGATCAGATATTTGTACTTAGTAAGAATACATTTTAACTTTTGTTTCTTATTTTTAATACAATCGAGGCCATGTTTACATATTGGGGATGATGGTCAGTACCCATATTATCCTTGATAAAATTAGATTTAGTCACTTTAAGATGCTTATTTAGAGCTTGTAGATATATATTGAAAGCTCAATCTAGGCAAACCATCCCTAGACAGATGTATTTCTACTTTTACTATAATGCACCATCTTCTATAAGATCTTTAATGTGCATAGGTTCAACATAATTTTAATATATTATCTAAGATTTAAAGGCACCAAATCCACTCATGAATTTTACATTCATTGATCATTGTCAAACACCTGAAAGTTTTCCACATTGTTTGGGATAGATGGACAAGGAACCAACTCCATATATAATTTATACATTTTAGATTCTTGGAATGGTATTAGATTAGTGCTTAAAGCTGCTAATCAATCTAACATCTAGTTTATTTCCCTTAGGATAGACCTAATGTTGAATACCTCAAAGGATTTGATCAATTACTATGATCAGTGATTATACTTCTTTAAATAAATGAGTTTACACTGATTTTTTTAATTTTGATAATGACCAATTCTGAATCAATGAATATTTGTAATTTCCTAACATTATGATTTAGTATGAACTATATATCAAATGATTATAACTTAATAATCAACTATATTATTGGTGCAAGGTAGCTATAGTTTGTAGGTATCTAAATACTGCTTCATGTCTAGATCAATTAGGATTACACCAACACCTAATCATTTCTTTGATTGTGATCTATCAAAATAGAGAGTCTATAACAAATAATTACCTTCAAATTATTAATCAAGAGGTTTTTTATTGGTAGTGAAAGTGTACACACCTACATGTGAGGCCATGAAGTCAACCATTTTATTAATAGTGTTGTACTCTATGATTAGGTACATCATCTTTAGTTATATATCTACCCATATCTATTTGGATAATCCTTTCTAAGGAAGCCTCATACACAAAAAATATATAGTTATATGCCCATTCATTATTTTGAACTAATTACAACTTAGCATCAGGATATAGTCTTACACAATATAAATGACTATAATATTTGTCTTATGTTACACTTGACTCAGATGTAATATAGATGTGCACATTTTTTAGTTCTCTAACACATGGTACAAAAGACTTGTCAAGTTGTAATACCACTTTTTTGATCTATCTAGTATCAAACCTAGTTTCTTGAATTAGTTTTAGGCATCACATTGGTAAATTAACCTGAGTCATCCAAAAAAGTATACACATTTTTTCAAAACACTCTGATAGTTAATAGAAAATGTGGTACCTTAGGCTTGTCCTTATAAACAACTAAATTTACATGTCCATTTTTTGATTTGTTGGTAGATGATCTCCTAGTAAGGGATTTAAGTATAAAATCTCTTTGTTTTGTGATTTGGGCTAACTCTTTAATATATATATTAGCCTTGATATTCTTCATGTCCTCAATAATGTTTTAACCTCCTCTACTTTATGGCTTTATAGTCTACAACTGATCATTCCATTTTGGAGTAGAAAGATTGTTGTTGGGCTTAGGATCTAGAG